>JARYGA010031470.1:0-17890 GCA_030545235.1 Helianthus tuberosus
TATCTCCCCTATGATATATTGTGGGCTACATTTAGACTAATTAAAGACCACATGGTTCCTTCCTTTCCATATGCACCAACATGCAATAATAGCCAGCCCGTAAATGATCTTTTAAGTTTTTAACTATCAAACCGAAACAGTTGTTTCCGTAACCGACACGATTGTTATCCTACCGGAAACCTATGCTTCTTGGCGTATTAATTGTTTTAGAATCATGTTTTAGACCATGCGTATTGGGGCTTGAAGATCAAACACCTCCTTCAAGATCAAGTCCCTCCACCGGCGTTTACACTCTCTGTCTATATATATATATATATACACACACACACACACACACACACACACACTATATTATAATGCATGAGAGAGAGGTATTTTAAGATACCAAAAAAATAAGAACTCCCCCCTCTTTTATTTATAGAAAGACCCCTAAAACGAGGGTAGTTTAGTCTTTTAAACACTATTTATTTTTTAGCCCCTAAACTTATTACACTTAAATCCCCGAGGTTTTAACAAAATTATAGATAGTTAGTTACAATTCACCCCTCCACAACAAACTTATAATTTTTTACGTATTCTTGACATATCTTATAAACTATACTGTTTAAAAAGAATCCAAACATAGCATGACGACCTACACATTTTTGTCGACGTTTCGGTAGTTGTCTTGTTCAATATCGACGCACAGATTAAAAGGTACAAGTCGATAATGCTTTAATGTACAAGTAATTAATACATGTGAGCTAATGTGCCTAATCTACAAAGATGGCTCCATCTATGCAAACAAAAACAGAAAGAATTAAAAGTACCGTAACATAAAATGAAGATATTATGTGTTACATTTTATTTTATTAAAACTGCCTAATATCTATACTTAGATATATCTTGTAAAAACTTAAAATTAACCAAAACAAACTTCCTAAATAAAGGGGTGGCAAATTTAAAATTAAACCCTAATGCAATTCTATAGTTATTACTATAAATACATAGCAGGACACCCCTATATCTATTGTTAAACAAAGTTAAAAAATGAATCCAGTTCTAAATTCAATTGTTGCGAAAAAACAAGCATGCGAGATTGAAAATTCTAAGGTCAGTTATGTTATATCGCAGCAGTGAATAATTGTTTTCTTTTATTTACTTTTATGTGAATGTTAACTTATTTGATTTTTCAGATTCAGTTGCATGATGAACATGTCAATTTAAACAACTCAGTTGTCGAACAAGTTTCTAAGGTATTGAGTTTGCTGGTTTTTAAGTATTATTTTTGCATATATCTTTCATATTAACATGTCCGTTGTGTTATTATATGCGTGTTTTGTTGCAGGATGATGGTGATAAAAATGTTGATATTATTTCTTACGGTGCAATGTTTAGTCCATACAATTCTAATCTTCAACGTGAATTTAGTGAAAGGTAATTTTAAGGTTTATTTAATCCTTTTAACTTTTGTATTCAATTTTTGTCCTTTTTAAAGATAAAAAGTTTGAGACTTAAAAGGAAGAGATCCAAGAGACTATCTGAATGAAAATGGAGTGAGGTTATTAATTTAGACGATTCTAAGGACAATGACAAAGAAGAGGAATTAGAAGATACTGCCGATTCAAGCACAAACCAGAAAACCCGATTAAAAATACCTCGAGTGTCAATTCAAAAGCGGAACAAATTTCATGCAGTCTAATATGAAATCTATCAAGTGTTTTTATGTTTTTTTTTTTCATTTTGAGTTGTTATATTCGATCTAGACGTATGAATAAAGTTTATTTTATATTTGAACTTTATTTTTTGTGTTGATATAATGCAATTATTGACCATATTAATAAAGTTCAAAATAAAGTTAGTATCCTTAATTTATAAGTCAACAGAACTTATATAAGTTAATATCCTAAAGTTGCAATAAATAGATATTGCAGTTAGATATAGTTAAAATTATAAAATATTGCAGTTATTATTGGATATTAATCTAATAATTTGTATGTCTTAATTAAAAAATAATAAAGTAATAAACTTTAAAGTTAAACTAAAAAACTGAACTTACTATGATATAAAGTTAATAAGGATATAAACTCTTAACATCCTATTTTTTATAAAAAAAACTGTTTTTAAAATTTTATAATAATATAATTTATATATATAAACGAAATTTAACAATTAAATTTAAATGTGTAAAACGTACTTACGATTCAACTACTATTTTTTATCTTTTTATAAAAACAAAAATTTAAACTTAAAGTTTATTGGATAAGTACCATGTGGATATTTAAAAAGAGTTATGAACTGTTATGGGTGAAATTCTGAGACCATATCCTGGATAATATCTTGAATTATATCTTGGCTATATGATAAATGTTCATTCTCAGGATGCTGACTTAGGATACTGGTAACATCCTGGATGGTATCCTGAGGATCACTAACGGATTATGTGCAGGAGTACGAGTCCAAGCTTGCAACGTTCATGAAGACCTTTTCCCCTGAAGACTCGGTCCAAGTAGTTCGAAGAAAGACGTTGAGGCCGCTTTACTTGGTCTCCAACGTTAACTAAAGAATATTCGATGGCATCCCCCATTTATAGGAGATTTTGTTTTCATTTCTTAGCTATAAATAGACGGATATATCAGATCAAATAGGACACAACACTCACTGCTCTCAATCACTTCTACTCTCTCGCAACTCTCACTTTCTGAAAAAAGCTTTGTAACACTTAGTAGCGATCTGATCAATATCCTGCACTGTATCCTGACATTTGAAGCAATAAGAAGAACAAGGCAACAGCGATTGTCAGCTCCCGAGGTTTTATATTGATCAAGGGCTTTCCTCGTACATCTCGTGTCACCCTTTACTTTTTGCTCATTGTTTGACTGTAGATATAGCTCAATATCCTGAGCTATATCCTGAATTCTGTTTTTGCAAACAACCAACTCAACATATTTTCGATACACATTCTTAGCACACTACCTCACTTAACTAATTTGATCACTAAATTGCTTAGGTGATTTTTGACCAAAACAATTTAGCGCCCACCGTGGGGCAAGTAGTGCTATTTTTACTAGAAGCTTTTGCAAAATCATTACTTGGTTTTTTATTTTCAAAAATTTTTTCCACAGTATTTTCAATGGCCTCAAGATCAAACATGAGCTCCTCCATCGTGTCTGCTACAACCTCTACTACAATTGGTTCGGTGCTTCCACCACCTCCTCCGAGGACGCAAGCCTCCTCATAGCCTCAGGATATTATACCTACTCGGAGTCTTCAGGGATCTGCTCCCGTTTTGGCCTCTAATGATGAAATTCTAACTTTATTTGGTAGTATACAGGAACATATGAAGCATTTGGTAGTATACAGGAACAGATGAAGCAACAGCAGGAGACCAACCAAATGCTGATGAGAGAGATAGAACTCTTGAAATCCAGCTCAAGCAGGCCCGCTGAGGATACTGTCACTCCCTTGCAACCCAGGGCTTTGAACTTTAGTTCTGCAGTATATACTGAGGATAATAGGGGGAATATTGTGCCTAGCCATTCCCAAAGTCATATTCCTGAGATACCCTCTTCGGTTAGGGTGTCAATTGTGAGAAGCTCAGGATATGCTTCAGGATATGGCCAGAATCCTCAGACTGGTAACATATCTAATAATAATAATACTTTTGCTACTAATGGTATTGGGTCTTTGCAGGATGCGGGTATGACATCAGCACTTTCCAGGGAGCTTCAAAAGTTGAAGAACTTGATATCCAGTGTACCTGGAGTAGTCCAGCCGATCCCAGAAGTATCCCAGGATAGCCACAAGATATCTCGGTTTGCATATCCTATCTGTGATGCTGAAATCTCAAAAAGATTTCAAACCCTCAACATGAAGCTCTATGACGGAACTACGGATCTTGAGGAGCATATTGCCCAGTATAGGGAAAGGATGGAGATCAACCCTATCCCTCCAGATCTTAAGGAAGCATGCCTATGCAAGGGTTTTGGTTCTACCTTAACATGATCAGCCTTAAAATGGCTCTTAAACGTTCCTCCTCATTCAATTACATCATTTGCTCACTTAGTCAATTTATTTAATAGTCAATTTTCTTGCAGTCGAAGTTTTAAAAAACTAACAAGTGATCTGTACAGGATAACTCAAGACCTCAGGAATCCTTAAGAGATAATGTGAACAAGTTTAGCCGAGAATCCTTAGGTATTCCACATCTTGATGTTGCGACAGCTGTGCAGGCTTTCAAGATGGGGCTGCAAAAAGATTCTCAATTTTACCAGGATCTTGTAATGAACCCATGCAGGAACCTGGATGAAGCTCGGAACATGGCTTTAAGATATATTCGACTGGAGGATGACAAAAAGATGCAAGAGAGGATGAATTCACCCACAACCTATGAGTCAACCAATAGGAAATTAGAATCCTCGTACAAACCATATCGCTCCAAGCCATATGGCAGAAATGACAGCAAGAAAGTGAATGCTGTTAAAGAAGAGGATCCTGAGGAGTATCCTGAGCTATCTGAATAATGTTTTTCTGTTAAAATACCTTAACTAATGTATGCAATGCAGGGTTTAGGAGACAAAGCAAGGTGGCCCCGGAAGAATCAACAAAAAGCTGATTGGAAGGATAAGTCCAAATGGTGTGCCTTCCATGAGGATTTCGGACATGTTACTGAGGATTGCATTGTTCTAAGGAAAGAAATAAGCTATCTCCTGAGCAAGGGATATCTGAAGGATCTCCTAGGAAGAAAGAAGAATAAGGGTCAGGATACTGAGAAGGATCCTGAACGAGCAGCACCACCTCCTGCGGATGCCAAGATAATTAACTTCATTTCAGGAGGATCCGACATTTGTAGGACTTCATATTCTGCGGCCAAGAGACACGCAAAGGAGGCTAAGGCCGAGAGAGGAGATAAACCAACCAGGATGACGACCCTCACAACTGATAAAGTGATCACCTTCAACAGTGATGACAGGGATACTGTCCAGGATCCTCACCATGATGCTCTGGTAATAACGTTATATGTGGCTAACCATTTTGTACGCAGGATACTGGTGGATAATGGCAGCGCCGTCAACATAATCCAACTAGAGACCTTGAAGAGGATGAATGTATCTCCAATGGATATCACTTCGAAGTCCACTGTACTTGTTGGGTTCAGTGGAGAGGCTAGAAATACAGTGGGAGAGATAAAGTTACCAGTATATGTTGAAGGGGTCAACTCAATGCAACGCTTTTGTGTGATGGACTCCTTATCCTGCTATAATATTATATTGGGTAGGCCATGGATCCATGATATGAAAGCTGTGCCATCAACCTATCATCTATGCATCAAGATCCCTACTCCTTGGGGGGTTGTCAAGGTGGGTAGGGATCAGCAGGAAGCAAAGGAGTGTTACCCATCCTCGATGAAATCCTCAACCAAGCCTAGTGCAACATAGCAATTAAAGATGCGAGCCCAGGATATCATGGAGGCTTCAGAGCAGGATGTAAAGAAAATTATCCTGGATCAGGATAATCCAGATATCTTGGTGCTCGTAGGAACCAATATCCCTTAGGATATTGAGGATCAGTTGACTAACTTTTTGAAATGCAGGATGTCAACATTCGCGTGGAAGCACGAGGATATGACATGTATTTCCAAGGATATTATAACTAATAAGCTCGGTATTGACAGGTCATTCAAGCCTGTCCAACAAAAGAGAAGGAAGTTTGCTCCTGAACGAAATATGATTATTCAGGAAGAAGTAGAGAGGTTATTGAAATCCAAAATGATCAGGGAGGTCAAATTTCCGAGATAGCTAGCAAATGTAGTTGTGGTACAGACGAAAAATGGGAAATGGAGAGTTTGTGTAGATTACACAGACTTGAACAAAGCTTGTCCCAAAGACCCATTTCCTCTTCCTCATATTGACTCAATGGTGGATGCTACTGCCGGCCATGAGATGTTAACCTTCATGGATGCATCCTTAGGATTTCAACAGATCCAAATGGAACCTTCGGACCAGGATGATACTGCCTTCATGACACCAACAGGTATTTATTGTTATACTGCTATGCCCTTTGGTTTGAAAAATGCAGGTGCAACATACCAAAGATTGGTAAACATGATGTTTAAAGACAAGCTGGGGGACACCATGGAGGTGTACATCGATGACATGGTAGTGAAATCTAAGAAGGCTGAGGATCACCTCCTGGATATTAAGAGAGCATTTGATATCCTGGATCAATATAACATTGTGACAACCCTCATAATTTCCGTACGATGTATCAATGTTAATTAAAGTGCTTGATGACTGTGTTGAATTACATAACTATTTTCTGATTACTGCGTCATACTTACATGTGTTTGTTAACATACTAGTCTTGTGCAAAAAATTGACTTAATGGTCCTGAATGTTTTCCTAAGTGTTAGGAATTAAAAGTGTTACAAAAATATATGTAAAAGACACTTTACGGAATAATTAAACACTTTAACGGAACGGTATCTAACCGAACAACCGGACATTACCCGGGACACTAAATTTTTGTCAAATACATTGTTTTATTATTTTTAACTAGTCATGATCCCCGTTTACAATAACACCCACTAAAATCCCCTACTAACTAGCATATGTAACTAGATATTTGATTTTAACTAACAATTACCAACTTGGTCACAAACTTACACCCAACCCCCTCCCCCTTGACCGATTTCGGTCCCAAGTGGACCCACCCAAAATCCCCACCATGCCTTCATGAGGTTTTATCTAATATTATAATAGATTGTTTCTTGTGGTGTTGAACATAATATAGTGAAGATCCTTATAAGTATGACACCATCACTTTCATATTATTCTATACTCTTCACTCTCTTACTCTCATCTCTCTCTCCCTCTCTAGGCCACACAACAACCGCCACCATAACCACCATTTCACCACCACTTTCTTCCATTTTAAAAGCTTCATCTAAGTACTAGAAGGTGAATCAAGGGTGCTTGAAGTTGTAGATCACTAAGGAGCTTCATACATTGCTTTTCACAATCATTTTTTTCTTCATCTTTTTCTAGAGATTCTTCCCTAGCCTTTGTGCTAGTAGTAAGTTCTTGTTAAACTCTTGTTCATCTTGTTTTATGGTTAAAAATTGTAGTATGATGAGTATTGCAAGAACACTAAGAACAAGAACTAAAAACATGAACATAAAGCACTACATAAGGTTTACATAAAGATGTAATATGATGATTATGTGCTGATTAAGGCTACACGGTATGAATGACTTATAACCTGCTGTAAGTGTGTATGAGAGTCGTTGTTGTTCGCTAAACATGTTAACGGAATCAATCGAACACGCGTTAGAAAGTTAAGAGCTGAAAACAGGAAGCTGGTTGGTGTTTACAGCCAACTTCAGTTGGCGGTAACCAGATCATAACTTAACGAAAAACTGATTTTCTTGAGTCTATAACGTGTTATTATGAAATACGGTTCTAATGGAACTGGAATCATAAATTTTGGACTTCGTTTGCTATTTTTAAAGGGGTCATCTTTCACAGCAGCAAAAGCTGCGTTTTTACTACAGAAAATATGTGTTACGTTTTTCATCATAACTTGAAATCGGTGTAGAATTAGGTCACGAAATTTGTACTGTAGATGGACACTGATGTCGTAGTAATTCTCCCATTGGAATTTCATAAATTGGACTTACGATGAATTTTAAATAAATTATTCCGTGAACTACAGTTAGAAAGTGATGAATCTGATTTCAGTCCGGTAAATGAATTGTTATAAAATATTGGTAATGAATTGGATCCTGATATTTTTACACAATAATATTTGGATCGTTTAAGACCTTTTGTAAGAAGTTGGGAATTTTTGGAATAGGTTAACTATTTTATTAAAATTCCCGAATACAACCCAGTTTTGAATATAAAAGCTGAAACGACATAAGTAGTAATTTGCGTGTCTAAATGTCGGGTAGGTTATCTATGAATGATCTAACATGTTATATGTCAATGAAAGTTGTATGTGCAATGTCGTACGTTTGTTTATGAACGGGAATAGATGGGAAGTTTATATGTGCATGAACCGTTAAAGTGAGTGCATGTTATGTGGTAGATGCGTGTAGGAACTTCGTGCTTATTTGAAGTCACTAATAAACTAAGTGGTAATCATACTAGGACGTGATTGACCGACCTTGACTGTTAGCTATTTTGAGAGTCAAACCGAGCAACCAAAGGTGAGTTCACACACTTTCTAAGGCATGGGATTCCCGGTGGTTGGGAATGGGTTAATGAATTAAAACGGAACCTACATATCCTCCTTGGGTAGGATATGTACCGCCATCCTCCATAGGTAGGATGCCAATATAAATCCTGCGTATTCTCCTTGGGTAGAATACGTACGTTCGTCCTCCTTGGGTAGGAAAACAACCTTAAAACTTACTAGACAAAACTCTATCATGAGGTCCCTCGTTTTTATATCGACTTAATCGCCGGGCCAATGGCGAGCGGGTCATTAGTTAATAACGCTATTTGGGTTGACAAGCCTCACACCGTGCCATTAGGACGGGCGTGTACTAATGGATCTGGGCAAACTGTCAATGATGATAGAACATTGACGTAGGGCACAACTATTGTTCGTCAGTTGTCGATATAGTAACGGTCTAGTGGTTCACATGGGGAAACCCCCACGGGTCATGGTTTGGGAAAGAAGGAATTGGTTAATCATGTTTTCAACTATGGGGTAACCCCCACGGCAAGTAAGCCAACTAAACGAAAACCATGTTTTTGAAACGACCTAAAACGAACACCCAACGGTGAACTCACCCAACTTTGTTGTTGACTCCTTGTTACATGCCTTGCAGGTCGTTAGGTATCTATGGAGCTTGCACAGGGAGGCGTGGTCGTTGTGGGACATGGACTGTCGAGTCCTATGTTAAACATTTAAACTTATGAACGTATTACTTATGTTTTGGTTTTACATTTGATGCTTCCGCTGTTTAATTTGAACCTGGTTAACTAGCTTTTGGTCACCAATTGTATTGTGGTTGGTTTTATGTACTTAATTACGTTGTTCAATATGATTGGTGGCTCGATCCTGGTCATGTCACGCCTCCAAGCGGTGATACTCCGCGTGTGGATTTTGTTGGGGGTGTGACAGATTGGTATCAGAGCCATTGGTTATAGTGAACTTGGTTTTAAAAAGGGGAAAAAGGTTTTTGATAAAACCAGACTATAACCTGTACAGTGCTTAACGATCCACAACGACGCTTCGCTCCACGTGCAAGACTCGACACAATAGGTGGTATGATTTATGTTTATATTGTCTGTTTGATAGTTCACATAGTACACTAGTTAACGTGATAACTGCTATTTGAACCTTGTGTGCTTACTCTCTTCTGTCATCCTACGCTTACGCACTTTCACGACACTTTTCTCACTTATGTTGCTTCGTTGTGAAGATCATGAGTGGACGTTTGAACTTGACTCAAGCCAAGCTGACGGCTCTAATCAACGAACGAGTGGCTGAGGCACTCGCAGCTGTCCCTGCAGGAGGTATAACCTGCTATTTCGACCTATCCTAGGATGATTAGATCCTACTCTCGCGGACCCACTCTTGTGCTTAACCTTGTCTTTTATTCTCGTGCCACAGGTCAACATGCTCAGCCTCCCGTATGTACATTCAAAACGTTCATGGATTGCCGACCTAGTACTTTCAGCGGCACAGGAGGAGCTGTAGGTCTTCTTCACTGGTTCGAGAAGATTGAGTCTGTTTTTGAGATGTGTGAATGCCCCGAAGATCGTAGGGTGAAATTTGCTACTGGAACACTCGAAGGTGCTGCGTTAACCTGGTGGAAAGCACAGGTTCAACTGCTAGGGCTGGCGGTTGCTAATGCCACCCCATGGAATGACTTCAAAGATTTGATCAAGGAAGAGTACTGTAGTCGTGACGACATCCACAAGCTAGAGGTGGAAATTTTCAATTTGAAGATGACAGGGTCTGAAATCGAGGCATACACAAAGAGATCGAACGAATTAGCTATCTTGTGTCCCACTATGGTGGATCCTCCTATCAAGCGTATCGAGCTGTACCTTAAGGGTTTGGTGCCAGAAATTCAAAGCCACGTGACCTCAGCTAATCTTGGCACCATTCAGCAAATCATCCGTTTGGCCCATCGTCTCACAGATCAGGCAGTTGAGCAGAACAAGCTGCCCAAACATATTAGTGCTACTACTACTGATGCTCCCAGTGATAACAAGCGCATGTGGGATGGAAATTCGGGCAAGGGTTCTACTTCAGTTCAGTCACAGCATCGAAAGACTGATGACTACCAGAGTCCTGGTCAGCAATCTTCTGGTAATCAAGGACAGGGTGGATACCGAGGGAACCACCCCAAGTGCAACCGGTGCAACAAGCATCATAGCGGGCAGTGCAACAAGGGTCGTTGTCTGAGGTGTAACAAGTTTGGTCATGAAGAAGGGATTGCAGGGGCGCACGAACAGCAAATCAGAATCGCCAACAACAACAACAAGCTCCACAAAACCACCAGCAGCAACAACAGGGCAATAAAGGATGTTTTCAGTGTGGCGCTGAAGGCCACTTTAAGAGGAACTGTCCTCAGCTGAACCAGAATCAGAACAACAACAACCAAGGAAATGGGAACAACAATGGAGGCAACAACGTGGGTAACAATAATGGCAATGGAGCCAGGGGACGTGTTTTCGTGCTAGGTCAGGGTGATGCAAGGAACGATCCCAACGTGGTGATGGGTAAGTTTCTTCTGGATGATTTCTTTGTTACTGTTTTATTCAATTCGGGTGCGGATACTAGTTATGTGTCCTTAAAAGTTAGTCAAATGCTTAAGCGCACTCCAACACTTTTGAACACCAAACACACGGTAGAGCTAGCAAACGGTAAAAGTCTCGAGGCCACACATATAGTTAAGGGCTATAACCTCGTCTTAGCTGGTCAGACCTTCTCTATCGATCTTATTCCTATCGTACTTGGTAGTTTCGACATCATTATTGGGATGGATTGGCTATCTCATCATCAAGCGAAGATTATTTGCAAGGAGAAAATCGTCCGCATCCCTCGCTCTGGTGAAGAACCTCTCGTGATTCATGGTGACAAGAGTGGTGCTGTTGTGGGCATCATCTCTTTCCTTAAGGCCCAGAAGTGTTTGCGAAAGGGCCACACTGCTATTCTAGCCCTCGTTTCTGATACATCCTCAGAAGAAAGGAAGATAGAAGACATACCTATTGTACGTGATTTTCCTGAGGTATTTCCTGAGGAATTACCTGGTCTTCCGCCTCATCGTCAAGTTGAGTTTCAGATCGAGCTAGCTCCTGGAGCAGCGCCCATAGCTCTAGCACCTTATCGTCTAGCTCCATCAGAACTTGAAGAACTGTCCACGCAACTACAAGAACTCTTGGAAAAGGGTTTCATACGTCCTAGCTCTTCGCCTTGGGGAGCTCCAGTGTTATTCGTAAAGAAGAAAGACGGTACCTTCAGAATGTGTATTGACTACCGCGAGCTCAACATGGTGACCGTGAAGAATCGTTATCCTCTTCCATGCATTGATGACTTATTCGACCAGTTTCAAGGGTCGAGTTTCTACTCAAAGATTGACCTGAGGTCAGGTTACCATCAACTGAGAGTCCAAGACGAGGATATCTCTAAAACAGCATTCCGGACTCGTTATGGGCATTACGAGTTTATGGTTATGCCTTTCGGATTGACGAATGCACCTGCGGTCTTCATGGATCTCATGAACCGAGTGTGCAAGCCTTACCTGGATAAGTTTGTTATAGTTTTTATCGACGATATCTTGATCTATTCGAAGAGTCAGGAAGAACACGAGCAACACCTGAGGCTTATTTTGGAACTTCTCCGAACAGAGCAATTGTATGCCAAATTTTCGAAATGTGACTTCTGGCTTCGCGAAGTCCACTTTCTAGGCCACGTGGTAAACAAGGATGGGATTCATGTTGATCCATCCAAGGTAGACTCGATCAAGAACTGGCCTGCACCCCGTACACCAACAGAAATCCGCCAATTCTTGGGTTTGGTAGGTTATTACAGAAGGTTTATCAAGGATTTCTCAAAGATTGCGCAACCTCTCACTTCACTGACTCAGAAGGGTGTCACCTATCGTTGGGGTGATGCACAAGAGTCCGCATTTCAGCACTTAAAGGATAAACTTTGTAGCGCGCCTATCCTCTCATTGCCTGAAGGCACAGAGGACTTTGTGGTTTATTGCGACGCTTCCATCCAAGGACTTGGGTGCGTGTTGATGCAACGTGACAAGGTCATTGCCTACGCATCGCGCCAACTTAAAGTTCACGAAAGGAAATACACTACGCACGACCTGGAATTGGGAGCAGTTGTTTTTGCACTTAAGATATGGAGACATTACCTGTACAGTACCAAGTGCACCATTTACACCGATCACAGGAGTCTCGAGCATATCTTCAAGCAAAAGGAATTAAACATGCGACAACGTCGATGGGTCGAGCTCTTGAATGATTACGAATGCGCGATCAAGTACCATCCGAGTAAAGCCAATGTTGTGGCCGACGCCCTCAGTCGAAAGGATACCATACCTAAACGTGTGCGAGCGTTACAAATTACCATCCAATCTAGTCTTCCCACTCAGATACGAGATGCTCAGGTCGAAGCATTGAAAGCAGAAAACATCAGGGCTGAGTCCTTACGAGGATCGAGGAAGCGGCTAGAACAAAAGGAAGACGGCGCCTACTATGTAAACGGGCGCATCTGGGTTCCACTCTATGGTAATCTACGTGAGCTTGTGATGGATGAGGCACACGAGTCTCGTTATTCAGTACATCCTGGTTCGGATAAGATGTACCAAGATCTCAAGACTACGTATTGGTGGCCTAGTATGAAAGCCAACATAGCAACCTACGTCAGTAAATGTTTGACTTGTGCGAGAGTCAAGACTGAATATCAGAAACCATCAGGCCTACTCCAACAACCAGAGATACCGACATGGAAATGGGAGCAAATTTCCATGGATTTCGTTACTGGCCTGCCTAGATCTCAACGCGGAAATGACACTATTTGGGTGATAGTGGATCGACTGACCAAGTCTGCACATTTTCTGGCTATCAAGGAAACGGATAAGTTTTATACTCTAGCAGACGTCTAACTAAAGGAAGTAGTATCAAGGCACGGAGTTCCAACCTCCATCATTTCTAATCGTGACTCGCGTTTTACATCTGAATTGTGGCAAGCTATGCACAAGTCCATTGGCTCTCGATTAGACATGAGCACGGCATATCATCCAAAGACGGATGGGCAATCTGAACGCACCATCCAAACCCTTGAAGACATGCTTAGGGCATGTGTAATCGACTTTGGTACTGGCTGGGAAAAACACCTCCCGCTAGTGGAGTTTTCGTATAACAACAGTTACCACACCAGTATCCAGGCCGCTCCGTTCGAGGCATTGTACGGACGTAAATGCTGGTCACATCTTTGTTGGGCAGAAGTTGGTGACAGTCAAATCACAGGCCCAGAACTTGTGGTAGACACAACTGAGAGGATTGCTCAGATACGACAGCGAATGGCGACAGCTCGTGACTGCCAGAAAAGCTATGCTGATAAGCGAAGGAAACCACTCGAGTTCCAGGTTGGGGACCGAGTGCTACTCAAAGTCTCACCGTGGAAAGGTGTAGTTCGTTTTGGCAAACGAGGCAAACTGAATCCGCGCTATGTCGGACTGTTCGAAATCATTGAGAAAATTGGCAAAGTCGCTTACAAGTTGAACCTACCTGAAGAACTCAGCGGAGTTCACAACGTATTCCATGTGTCAAATCTGAAGAAGTGTCAGTCAGATGAGACCCTCATAGTTCCCTTAAAGGAGCTCATTATCGACGATCAGCCGCGATTCGTCGAGGAACCAGTAGAGATTACTGATCGAGATGTTAAGATTCTCAAGCGCACCAGAATACCTCTTGTTCGAGTTCGTTGGAACTCCCGTCGTGGCCCATAGTATACCTGGGAACGAGAAGACCAAATGAAACTCAAGTATCCCCAGTTGTTTAAGAAAAGTGCAACCACTACTGAGGCTGAAGCTACTGCATAATTTCGGGACGAAATTCCAAACCAACGGGGGATGATGAGACACCCCAGGAAAACCAGTAAACTACGCGACTTAACTAGCTTCCTCAGTAACCACGCGCTAAATTTCGGGACGAAATTTTCTTAACAGCGGGAGAATGTGACAACCCTCATAATTTCCGTACGATGTATCAATGTTAATTAAAGTGCTTGATGACTGTTTTGAATTACATAACTATTTTCTGATTACTGCGTCATACTTACATGTGTTGTTAACATACTAGTCTTGTGCAAAAAATTGACTAAATGGTCCTGAATGTTTTCCTAAGTGTTAGGAATTAAAAGAGTTACAAATATATATATATATATAACACTTTAACGGAACGGTATCTAACCGAACAACCGGACATTACCCGGGACACTAAATTTTTGTCAAATACATTGTTTTATTATTTTTAACTAGTCATGATCCCCGTTTACAATAACACCCACAAAAATCCCCTACTAACTAACATATGTAACTAGATATTTGATTTTAACTAACAATTACCAACTTGGTCACAAACTTACACCCAACCCCCTCCCCCTTGACCGATTTCGGTCCCAAGTGGACCCACCCAAAATCCCCACCATGCCTTCATGAGATTTTATCTAATATTATAATAGATTGTTTCTTGTGGTGTTGAACATAATATAGTGAAGATCCTTATAAGTATGGCACTATCACTTTCATGTCATTCTATAATCTTCACTCTCTTACTCCATCTCTCTCTCCCTCTCTCGGCCACACTACAACTGCCACCATCACCACCATTTCACCACCACTTTCTTCCATTTTAAAGCTTCTTCTAAGTGCTAGAAGGTGAATCAAGGGTGCTTGAAGTTGTAGATCACTAAGGAGCTTCATACATTGCTTTTCACCATCATTTTTTTCTTCATCTTTTTCTAGAGATTCTTCCCTAGATTTGTGCTAGTAGTAAGTTCTTGTTAAACTCTTGTTCATCTTGTTTTATGGTTAAAAATTGTAGTATGATGAATATTGCAAGAACACTAAGAACAAGAACTAAAAACATGAACATAAAACACTACATAAGGTTTACATAAAGATGTAATATGATGATTATGTGCTGATTAAGGCTACACGGTATGAATGACTTATAACCTACTGTAAGTGTGTATGAGAGTCGTTGTTGTTCGCTAAACATGTTAACGGAATCAATCGAACACGCGTTAGAAAGTTAAGAGCTGAAAACAGGAAGCTGGTTGGTGTTTACAGCCAACTTCAGTTGGCGGTAACCAGATCATAACTTAACGAAAAACTGATTTTCTTGAGTCTATAACGTGTTATTATGAAATACGGTTCTAATGGAACTGGAATCATAAATTTTGGACTTCGTTTGCTATTTTTAAAGGGGTCGTCTTTCACAGCAGCAAAAGCTGCGTTTTTACTGCAGAAAATATGTGTTACGTTTTTCATCATAACTTGAAATCGGTGTAGAATTAGGTCACGAAATTTGTACTGTAGATGGACACTGATGTCGTAGTAATTCTCCCATTGGAATTTCATAAATTGGACTTACGATGAATTTTAAATAAATTATTCCGTGAACTACAGTTAGAAAGTGATGAATCTGATTTCAGTCCGGTAAATGAATTTTTATAAAATATTGGGAATGAATTGGATCCCGATATTTTTACAAAATAATATTTGGATCGTTTAAAACCTTCTGTAAAAAGTTGGGAATTTTTGGAATAGGTTAACTATTTTATTAAAATTCCCGATAACAGCCCAGTTTTGAATATAAAAGCTGAAACGACATAAGTAGTAATTTGCGTGTCTAAATGTCGGGTAGGTTATCTATGAATGATCTAACATGTTATATGTCAATGAAAGTGTTATGTGCAATGTCGTATGTTTGTTTATGAACGGGAATAGATGGGAAGTTTATATGGGCATGAACCGTTAAAGTGAGTGCATGTTATGTGGTAGATGCGTGTAGGAACTTCGTGCTTATTTGAAGTCACTAATAAACTAAGTGGTAATCGTACTAGGACGTGATTGACCGACCTTGACTGTTAGCTATTTTGAGAGTCAAACCGAGCAACCAAAGGTGAGTTCACACACTTTCTAAGGCATGGGATTCCCGGTGGTTGGGAATGGGTTAATGAATTAAAACGGAACCTACATATTCTCCTTGGGTAGGATATGTACCGCCATCCTCCATAGGTAGGATGCCAATATAAATCCTGTATATTCTCCTTGGGTAGAATACGTACGTTCGTCCTCCTTGGGTAGGACAACAACCTTAAAACTTACTAGACAAAACTTTATCATGAGGTCCCTCATTTTTATATCGACTTAATCGTCGGGCCAATGGCTAGTGGGTCATTAGTTAATAGCGCTATTAGGGTTGGCAAGCCTCACACCGTGCCGTTCGGACGAGCGTGTACTAATGGATCTGGGCAAACTGTCAATGATGATAGAACATTGACGTAGGGCACAACTATTGTTCGTCAGTTGTCGATATGGTAACGGTCTAGTGGTTCACATGGGGAAACCCCCACGGGTCATGGTTTGGGAAAGAAGGAATTAGTTAATCATGTTTTCAACTATGGGGTAACCCCCACGGCAAGTAAGCCAACTAAACGAAAACCATGTTTTTGAAATGACCTAAAACGAACACCCAACGGTGAACTCACTCAACTTTGTTGTTGACTCCTAGTTACATGCCTTGCAGGTCGTTAGGTATCTATGGAGCTTGCTTATGGATTGTCGAGTCCTATGTTAAACATTTAAACTTATAAACTTATTACTTATGTTTTGGTTTTACATTTGATGCTTCCGCTGTTTAATTTGAACCTGGTTAACTAGCTTTTGGTCACCAATTGTATTGTGGTTGGTTTTATGTACTTAATTACGTTGTTCAATATGATTGGTGGCTCGATCCTGGTCATGTCACGCCTCCAAGCGGTGATACTCCGCGTGTGGATTTTTTTGGGGGTGTGACAAACATGAAGCTGAATCCTGCCAAGTGCCATTTTGGAGTTGTGGCAGGAAAGTTTTTAGGATATATGGTGACTAAAAGAGGGATAGAAGCAAGCCCAGAACAGATCAAAGCCATCTTGGATATCAAGTCACCTTCCAATATGAAGGATGTTCAAAGATTAACGGGACGAGTAGCAGCATTAATGATAAGTGGTAAAATACACATATTTGTCCCTTGTAGATTGTATAATTTTTGTATAAGTTTTATTTGTTTTTATTTATTTTAGTATTATATTATATTATCTTATATTGTTACAGGTCCCGGTGCAAAAATGAATGAAAAACGAGCTTAAACGATTAATGTACGAAGAATCGGGAAATATTAAATAAAGTTGAAAGATGGAGGGCTGAATTGCAGTAAAAGAAAAGTTGTTTAAAAAATAGTTGTTAAAAGATGAGGGACTAAATTCGCGTTGAATCAATTCACCACACTAAATGACAAAACATAGAAATTCACATGAATTTGTGAATTGAGTTCTCCTGTTGACCGAAGATTTAACAGTTGAAAAAAAAGCATATGTTTTATTGTTGTGGGGGCCGCATATGGGGTGAAACCCATTCTAGTTAATGAAAACGTAAATATGGGCTTGTCAGCAATTATGTGGGCAATATCATAATAAAACCTTGATTGCTATTGGATCATCAAAATATACTTGGGACACACGTAGAGGAGGCTGCTACCCTTACAATATATATACAGAATATAGGACGGCAGAAAGGGGGGGAATCACATCTATTCGATCAACTGGGGGAAGACGCACGAAGAACCATCAGGAACAAGTTTTAGTGATTTATTTGGCAAGGGGTTCT
>JARYGA010031471.1:0-50000 GCA_030545235.1 Helianthus tuberosus
AACATCTATTATACTGAATGTAACCTATAAGATACAACATAAACTATTTTGAATTAATACTTGATGGTATAATGCCTTTTCAAGGTGTCTAAGATCTTCCTATGTTATTCAACATTAACGTTGATTTCACCTCAAAAGAAACCCTAAACTTGATTCTAGATTGAATACAATTTCAGTTAAGTTTATAGATACAAAATCATCAAAATATGATGAAAACCAATTAAACTAGTTATCAGAACCATAAAAGAACAACTCATTCAAAAAAGACAAAAGCTCTCTTAGCCTAACAAAATTAAGAAAACAAAAAATTTAGTTTCGTGAAACTGAACTAATATAACTACAAAATTCAAATATGAGAAACATTAATATATCAACGTATTTAAATTAGGAGAACATAAGACTATACGGTGTGGAGGCGCTTGAAAAGTGAGCGTTATTTGACATGTGGATGACACGCCAGCACGAGTCAGAAATGAGCCGTTGTGCCAAAACGCGGGGTGTGGGAAGGGGCGTGAAACAGTGGCGTTATTTGACATGTACCACCTATTTTTTGTTATTATTTTTATATAAATGAGTATTTAGTTTTTTTAAACTACCAATATAATAGTTAACAATAATAAAAAAAGATTAGAAAATGCAAATAAAAAATACATAAATTAAAAAAAAGTTTACATAATTAAATAAAAAAATCTACATAAATTGAAAAAAAAACAAAAGTAAAGCTAAAAAACCAAACTAAGTACGGTATTTTGCCTTTATTTATTCTTTCAATTTCTTGTACATTTCTCTCTCTTCATCGTCTAGGTTGAGAGATTTTATTAAAAAAAATAAGACTAGGAAGAAGAGAATGAGGTGAAAATGGTGAAAAGTGTTGAGTTTTTATATAGATGTGGTAATTTTTTAAATCAATTTTTTTTTTTTAAATAATGTCCTTTGGGTCCAATGGCTATATACCACTGATTCATAACTCACCACATTGACACAAATTTATTTGCAACGCCGGTGGAGAATTACACCCCCATCTAGAAACGTCACTCACTATGCCGTCGACGGTGTGGTGTGTGCAACGTGGAAAGCATAAACGCCGTTGATCCACGCCCACACCGTATGGTCTAAGAACACTAGAAGCAATAATCGACTGATACCCTTCTTGACTGATTATGAATTTGAAGAGGAAGAGGTGAAGCTTAATAACCTAGGAGTCATGATAGAAAGAGTGAAGATGCAAAGATAATAGATTGATATCGTTGATTAGATGCTGCCAAAGAGGGACGATTGTATTTTCTATCCTTTCATCGGGACTCAAAGCGCTCCCACAACTTCCCAAGTCTAATTTTCTTTTATGGCTCTTCACCTTACGAAGCACCAATCGAAATCCATTATTACGATGTCTCCATGAGTTGTTACACTTTTTTTTTAAACATATACTTCATTAACAACCGCCGACCCAAACCGGGCCGACAAAACAAAACAAAACAAGAAAACCTACATATTTACAAATGAGACCCAATCCTTCCAATCTACCTCTTTGAATCTAGATATATGAGAAAACCAAAAGTGACCCAACGCTTTAACTTCACTAAAAATGCTGTCAATTTTAACCGGAGTGTTAGAAAATTTGAGATTGTTCCTCGCACGCCACAAGCTCCAGCAAGCTATCATAATTATGCCTTGCACCGCAACCTTTTTTTCTTTCCGAAACTATAAAATTATCCTAGAAACAAAGCAGGTCCTTGATTGAGAAAGCGTAGATTTGCGGAATCTTGCACCAACAACTAACCCTGTTCCAAATAATAGCCGCCACCCTACATGCGATGAAAACATGGTCCACCGTTTCTTCTTCCAAACTGCACAACGGACATGTGATATCTTCGATAACAATGTTCCTTTTTCTCAACGCCTCACCCGTCGGAAGCTTGTTCATCTCCATCCTCCACACGTGGATGTTACACTTAGACGGGACCCAACGACACCAATCCATGACGAACCACGAGACTGCAGAATTTTCACTAAACAAAAGGCTTTTGGCCGATTTGACAGAAAAACTCCACTGGATCCCGCCTGCCAGGACCAATGGTCCCTGTCGTCCGAAAGCCGCACCTCAGCCAGCAGCGAACTGAGCTGCTGCACGTTGTCCGACAGGTTCGCCGCGAGCGGCGAAGACCTCCAGGCCCAGTTCAAAATCTCCCCCTCACCATGTCCCGAAATCCTATCTGAAACTTTACATTTCTTGAACACCTCCAAGGAAAAAAGCTCCGGAAATCTAGATTTAAGCGGCTCGTTAATGATCCAAGGATCCAACCAAAACGAAATGTCTTCACCGTTCCTAATCTCTCCTTTAAGGAAATTTCGTAACGGTTGACCTCCCACTTTGGAATTAGTAAAAACTTTAGCTATGTTACTCCATGCACCACTAAGAGATCTTTTGAAGTTAATGGTTTCCCACCCCACTCGACTTGAGTGGAGATAATCGATCACCTTCTTCCAAAGGTTGTTGTGCTCCATCTTGAAACGCCAACCCCATTTCATTAAAAGGGAAATGTTAACCTCTTTACGCTTACAAAGCCCCAAACCTCCTTTTTTTATGACGAGCCACCCGATCCCATTTAACCCAATGCAATTTTTTTTCTTCCACCGAACCACCCCAAAGAAAACTTTTTATCATAGATTCTAAATCCATAATAACCTTTTTCGGAGCTTTATAAAGCGAAAAATAATAGGTCGGTAAGCTTTCCAAAACCGACTTAATAATAAGCACTCTTCCTCCAATAGACAAAAGATGCGACTTCCATTTGGCAAGTCGACTCCTAAACGTCTCGTACACCGGGCTCCAATTATTAACCCGATTCATATTGGCTCCGACAAATAAACCAAGGTATTTAAAAGGAAGAACGCCCGGGTTACAACCGAAGTCATTGGCCAAAGCTCCTATATCTTCCACGCTAACACCGATTCCAAAGAGATTAGACTTGTTAACATTAATCTTGAGACCCGAACATAGATAAAAGCACTGAAGGATTCTCATGACATTACCTAATTCTTCCTTAGACCAATCCCCCATCACGATAGCGTCGTCCGCATAGAGAAGATGGGACAAAACCGGCCCATTATTCGGGGAGGGAATGCCATTGATAACACCACCCTCCCTAGCCCGAGAGATCATTCGAGAAAGGCCTTCCATCACAACTAGGAAAAGGAACGGGGAGAGGGGATCACCTTGCCTCATACCTTTTTCACAACGAAATTGTAATGTTGGCACATCGTTCACAAGGATAGACGATCTAGCCGACGCAAGAATACCCATTACCCATTTACACCAACACTCGGGAAGCCCATATGACAAAGAATATTAATCACAAAAGACCACCTAACATTGTCATAAGCCTTTTCGAAGTCAATTTTGAAGAAAAAATCACATTTTTTCGTCTTTTTTATCCAAGTGATAAGTTCATTAATAATGAGAGGCCCATCAAGTATATATCTCCTTGATAAGAAAGCCGATTG
Organism: Helianthus tuberosus; assembly: GCA_030545235.1. NCBI lineage: Eukaryota > Viridiplantae > Streptophyta > Magnoliopsida > Asterales > Asteraceae > Helianthus > Helianthus tuberosus. Next base: position 3,505 of record JARYGA010031471.1, read on the forward strand.
GGATTCAGAAATCACACCATCCAACACTTTTCTCATACGGTTAGCAATAACCTTCGAAATCACTTTGCTAATAACTCCAACCAAGTTAATAGGCCTAAAATTACCGAGAGAAACCGGATCCTTGACCTTGGGAATGAGGGCGATAAACGACGATCCACTACCACTACCAATACTAATATCTCCAGTTTCATGAAACCTGGAAAAAATCCGAGTGAAATCTTCTTCAAATAAGTCCCAAAAATGCTTTAAAAACCTGAAACTCATACCGTCCAGGCCCGGCGCCCGATCATCCCCACATTGAGCCACCACTTCTTTGATTTCCGAATTCAAAAAAGCCTCCACCAATAAATTGCATTCAGACTCCGAAATTTTTTTGAAATCAATATCCAACAATTCAGGCCAATTAGATGTTCCTCCTTTGAACCGATCACGGAAAAATGAGAAAATTTCCTTTTTAATAATGGAAGGTTTAGTACACCACTCGCCATTAACATTAAGCCCGTGGAAAGAGTTCGCGGATTTTCTATTATTGACAAGAGCATGGAAGAACTTGGAGTTTTCATCCCCCCCCCCCCCAAGGAGCACTTAACACAAGGTCTTTGAAAGAGATCCGTGTTCCTTCTGGTCTCCACCTCGTTAATAACTTTCTTATTTTCTGCCATAATCCATTCCTCATCTTCGGAAAGATCCCTGTTTTCTAATTCCATCTCCAAAGCCTCCAACACGGATAAAGCCACAATTTCACTCTCCCGTTCCTTACGTAAAAACTCATCTCTCCACATTTTGACAGAAGTCCTAATAGCGACAAATTTCTGTGATAAACAGGAGTCCGGAGGATCAAACGAAACAAAACCTTCCAACGCACCCCTCACCGCCTCCTCAAACCCCTCCCTGCCAATCCAAGAGTTAAAAATCCTAAACGGACGCGGCCCAAAATTTAGATCCACGAGCTCCAATAAAATAGGTCAATGATAAGACTTGTAGCCTTGAATAACTCTCACACAAGCGGCTGGCCATCTATTGAAAAAACCGGACAAACCAGGAACCTGTCTACGAGAATACGAGAAGCGCACTTGGTGAGAACGAGAAGCAAGTATGAGGCGTTACGAGAAATGATGCGAGAAATCGTGTCACGAATAGGGTACAGAAGCACCATTAATCAACAATATACCTAGACCGCAGAACAAAAGGTTAGATCTAACGGGTGCCGGGCAGCCACACTCTCGGTGAGGGCGAGAATCGAGTAGTGCTTTTGTGTCTCAGAATATACCAATTAAATGCCTAAGGTTTGGTGACTTCCTATGTCGTGTCACTTGTTAATGGCTTTGCAACCCATTAACAATCCTGATACTTACAGGAATACTTTATTTACATAAAATTCATACCATACAAAAACTTGATTTATAATTTGAAGTACGTGCGGTACTCAAGAAAACGGGAATTATACTTGAGTACGTGGGGTACTCAAGAAAAACCTGAATTATACATAAGTACGTGGTGTACACATGAATACTTGATTTATATATGAAAACTTGATTTATACAAGATACATACCATGTTTTCATGCAAAGTTTCTGTATAACAAGACAAGAAAATGATTTTAATTCGTTTTCTCAACAATACTTCAAAAACCGGTTATTCAAAAAGATTTATTTCAAATCTCTTACAAACAAACTATGAACTCGCTCAACTTTATGTTGACTTTTTCGCATGTTTCTTTCTCAGGTTGCATTTCTAAGACAAGGCACGGTTGGAATAGGAGAACCATGAAGAGTCGAGTACTTAGTGGGCGTTCAATTTCTAAAAGACTTAGCTTATTTTGCTTCCGCTGTGCAATGAAGATACCAGTCCAGTCACGCCAATGCTCTGATATTTCGGGGTGTGATAGGGAAAGCTCAAGAAAGGACGAAGACGATGAACAAGGGTTGGACATAAACTCAAAATATCCTCAACAGGGGATAAGGGTAAACCCTAACCTTTCCAATAAAACCCTCTCATACCTTCAAAAGCTGCTCTTGCACTATGTATTCGCTTGATGCCCCAAAGATATGACTGGCATCCCCCATAGCATTATTGAAACATGAGTTATGGATCCCATCTGATAATAAGCCCATTATACAAAAGATGGAAAAGCTTGTTCTAGCCGGAATCCTTCGAGAGGTCAAGTATCAATCATGGGTGGCCAATCTCGTAATAGTTCGAAAACCCGACAAGTCTTGGAGAATGTATATCGATTTTAAAGACTTGAACAAAGCATGCCCAAAGGATTGCTACTCGCTACCTGAGATAGACCTCAAGGATAACTCGCTCACAGGCTTCCCATTCAAGTGTTTTCTTGACGCCTAAAAGGGTTACCATCAGATCCTAATAATAAAAAAAAAAAAGATGAAGAAAAATCCACATTTCACACTGATAAAGGTATATCTTGCTATCAAAAAATGCCTTTTGATTTAAAAAATGAAGGTGCCACTTATCAACATCTGGTTAACAAATCGTTTGCCGAAAAAATCGGCAAGAACATTAACGCTTATGTTGAAGATTTGGTGATCAAGAGTAAAACGAAATACCAAATGCTCGATGACATACAAGAAACTTTCCAAAACCCGAGAAAGATCAACATAAAGCTTAATCCAGTCAAGTGCTCGTTTGGTGTTGAAGAAGGCAAGTTTGTAGGGCATATCGTGGGGAAACAAAGCATAAAAGCTAACCCTCAAGGGATATGCTAACAAGAAAGACTTTCGATGGAAAGCTTACAGCTTTGAAGTGTTTTACCTCAAAAGGAAGCCTTCAACCAAATGAAGCAACACTTGACTTCACTCCCAGCCATTTTGGCTCCGGAGACAGGAGGAACGACCTCTACCTACCCATCGATTGCTGAAAAGACCATAAGTACGACTCTAATCATTGAACGAAACAAAGTTCAGATACCCGTTTACTTTTTCAAAACTTCAAAATTAGCAGAAATCAAATATTCTTCTTCGAAAAAACTTGTTCTAGCCCTAGTCCAAACGGCTTGAAGGCTTCGAAGGTACTTTCAGTCACGCCTGATACAAGTGGTCACTGACTAACCTATTAAGAATGTGCTTGAAAAATCACCTATGTCTGAGAAAAGCTGTCAAAGCCCAAGTCTCAGCTGACTTCATCATAGAAGTCCCTAAATAAGTCGCAACGGAAGTCGATACAGTCTCCACTGAACCCTCCGACCCCCATACTTGGAAGCTCTTTACCGACGAAGCTTCCAACATTGAAGGGTTAGGAGCAGGTCTTGTTCTAATTGGTCCTAACGAATTGGAATTCACGTATGCCTTTCGTCTTGAATTGCAGACTACAAACAACGAAGCTGAGTATGAAGCATTGATTGCCGGGCTCAAGCTTGCAAAAAATATGGGTGTCAAAAGGTTTCAAGTCTTCACAGGCTCGTTGCTTGTTTCATACCAAGTAAGTGACAACTACATAGCCAAAGAAATAGGGATTCAAAAGCTTCAAGCCCTCACAGACTCTCTCAAGCTAAGACAATTACACCTACATAGCAAAAGAACCCAACATGTATTAGTACCGAGAGAAATCAAAGGAATTGATGAACACATTTCAAATATGTTCCATCAAAAAAGTTCCAAGATCTCAAAACAAGAGAACTGATACACAAAGCAAACTTGTATCTCCTACATTTTGCCCACCTCACCAAGAAGGTACTAATTGAGGTTTTAAAAATCTCATCCATCCAAAGACTTGAGGTTCAAGATGTGATCACTAAAAAAGGGCCAAATTGGATGACTCCCATTGAAAGGTTCCTCAAAATGGTAAATTACCTAATGACCAGACTGAGGCTAAAAGGGTTCGTATCAAGTCAAGGCAATATGTGTTACAAGGAGATATCCTTTACAAAAAGGATACCTTGCACCACTACTTCAATGCGTTGGCCCAGAACAAAGCCAATATCTGATAAAAAAGGTTTACAAAGGGATATGTGGAGCTCATTGTGGCCCAAAATCGGTAGCATCAAAGTTGATGAACCTCGAACACTTTTGGCCTTCCATGCATCGAGATACCTTCGAACAACTGTGAAAATCTGTGACAGTTACATGCTCCGGTACCCAAAAGCCCCAAACATGACCCCGTTCCCACCTCCTCGACTTTGCCATTTCGTAAGCGGAGAATGGACATTGTTGGACGATTCCCACCAGCCAAAGGAGGAGTCAAGTTCTTATTGGTAGCCGTGGGCTACCTCACCAAGTGGCCAAAAGTAAAACTATTTGCAAAAATCTCAGGAAAACAGGTCATTGATTTCGTTTACAAAAACATAATCTGTCGTTTTGGGCTCCCAGGGACATTAGTCACCGATAACGGGAAGTAGTTTACCGAAAAGCCTTCTAGCTCCTGGTGTAAGGAGTTCAGAATAACTCAAGTATTCAGCTCGGTAGCTTACCCACAATCCAATTGTCAGGTTGATAGGATAAACCGCAACATTGTTGAAGGGATTAAATCTCGATTGGGAAGATACAACAACAACTGGCTCGAATAGCTTCCCAATGTGCTATTGGAAATTCAAACAACCGAGAAAACGAGCCACACAAAAAAACACCCTACAGCCTAGTGTTTGGGTCAAAGGCTGTAATCGCAGCTAAAATCGGAGTAACAACACAAAGAACATTCAACATCGACCTCGAGTCAAATAAGAAAGAAGCGATGTTGAATTTGGAACTCCTCGAATAGGCTCGTGACCAAGCAGCCATACAAAAAGCAAGTTACAAGCAAAACATGGAATTGTATTACAATACACGGGTGAAGCATGAACGCTTCAAGCCTGGGGACCTTGTGCTTCGAAATAATGTGACCTGCAAGAAAGAAAGCCAAGGAAAGCTTGGCCCCTAAATAGGAAGGGCCATACACTATCCTTAAAGCCCACAAAGGGGGATCATACAAGCTGGCAGGTCCGCAAGGCAAAAAGCTTCCCCGCCATTGGAATGGCAAAAACCTTAAAAGGTGCCATGTTTAACCAAAACGTATTACAAATAGTTCCCAAAAGTTGTTCTATTCCCCTAGTAATCAAAATACTTTGAAATGAATGAACGATGAATCAAAATTTGTCTTTCTATCCTATAATCAGGTTGAGAACCTAGCAAGAAACTCCATGGCAAGGGCCATGTAAGGGGATGAGCTCCCAGGACACATCGCTCAATAGGTTCAAGGGTTGAATGGACCTATATAAGGGGTGAGTTCCTAAATCAATACAACTCCATGAGACTCATAGAAATCTTGAAAAACATGTCTCATAGACGGGTTTGAACAGCCTACACCAAATGTTCCTTAAGCCCCAACATTGGCTTATGAACCAAAAAGACTCAAAGTGAATGTCATACATAGGATAGAGGTTGTATCTTCTTGTTAAAAATATCCTAAGGCTAAGTGACTGCAGCACTGAACCCTTTAAGGTATAAGTAACATAAGATGCACCGCCCAAAACAAAGACAACATACAAAACCAATAAAAACACAAGGGAGTAAACAGAACAACACAATAGACATAGCAAGATAAGTTAAAGATAGCAAGGGCCATACTGGCCATCAAACATAAAACATTGTCCACAAGCCTGCCAGGCTTTAACCACCAAGGGACCTAAACGGTTCCCTTAAAATAAAAGGATGATCAAACAAACAATCCATAACATTGTTCGACATGCTAAGAATACTACAAATCAAAGTTTCTTCTTCACTTGTCAGCATCAGAGATGGTAGACTTTCCTGCATCATCCTTATTCGAAACCCCATCATTTTGGGTGTTTTTAGCCATCCTCTTTTTCCTCCCTACGACACCCGTTGTCTCGAAGGCTTCAAGGCTTGAACCCTTTGAGCCCCCGCCACCTTCAGAACACGTTTCCTCGCTATCTCCGGAGCAAGGACGTTTCTTCGAGAGGGGCTTCAACACTTCGTTACAAACAGCCTCATTACGGCCCTTGGGTTTTAGCTCCTGCAAGACAGGCAAAGGTTTACCAAAACACTTGGAGACTTCACCCACATAAGGGTAAATAATATGCCCTACCTTCAAAACAGTTTCCTTGAAGGCTTCGAAGGCTTTGGGTTGAAAAAGAGAAGACTTTTCCTGAGGCTCCCCAGGCTCACAAAGGTTTGTAACCAGCAAACAAACCTTGGTGTCTCCCATGAGCAAGAAGCTCGGTGTACACATCACCCAAGACCTTTTTGAACTCCGATGAATGGAGAAGATATGTAACCAGTTGCTGGAATCCATGCTCAATGAGCCATCACTAGTTGCCTGGGCAAGTGAAGCCTTTAACCCTTCTTTCTCCTCTAATAAGGCCTTTTTCTGAACCTCCAAGGCAGCCTTATCGATCCTGACTTAAACCTTGTCACCCTCCAAGCGTTTTTCCAACTCAACCATATCAGTCTTGTGCGGGAAGAAAATTACTCAAATCTTCAAACAGCAATGCTTTCTCCTTCTCAGCGTAGCCCTCAGCTTCTTTCAAAGCAACCATTGAAGCTTTCAACTCATCCCTCTTCTTCGAAAAGACTTCATATTTTTGCATCCTCTTGCGAAATCGGGATACACCCTCTGGAAGCAAGGCAACAAGGTTACAAGCACCCATTACCATTTTTCGAAATCATCAGGTCATCACCCATAGATGAGCAAGAACCTCGAACAACAGGAGAATCAAAGTGGGTAAGAACATCCTCACAAACGGATGAAGGCTTGATGTTGTCACCAACTGTGACCTTCCAATCCGGCACATAAACCTCCCCTGGATTAACATTGGTGGAACCTTCACCACCCTTCCCGGAACCCTTCAAGCTCACAACCTTTTTACCCGCCAAACCACCAAGGGCCGTCCCTTGTCCTTTTTTGATTTTCCCCAACCCCAACTTCTAAATCATCTGAAGCCTCTATGTCATTACTTAGTTCCACCGGCTCAGAAGCCGATGGTGGGTCAGTAGTCTTTATCAAACAACAGCTCGAACGACGAGTAGAGACTTTGGAAGCAACAACTTTCGTGAAACCCTTGACATTGGGAACGTTCACATAGCCTGAACCCTCGAACCTACGTTCAGTGCCCCTAACAACATCTTCACCGGATGTAGCCTCGGCATCTCCAAACACAACATCAGATGTGTCATCGCTCTTGATAAAGTCTAAGGCAAACATAACTGCAACAAATAAAATATAACATAAGCAGAAAATACAAAATATCATACCTTGATCATATCTCACGAGCACAGGGTCATGATCCGGCTTGTCCCACAACCTGCTAACATCCATCAGCACTAAAAGATGTTTGGGAAAGGGACAAAGCCTAGAAGGACACCTCCTAATAAACTTCAACAACCATCTATCTCGTGTTTGAAAGGTTCAAGCTCATTCAAAACAGCATAAGGGTGCCTCCAAACAAGCCTGAAAGGAACAATGGACTCAGAAATCCAGGAAAATCGGTCCTTCCAAGAACCAAGGGCAATAACCATAGACGAAATTAAACACACATCAACCTGAGATGTTTCAAAGGTAAAACAATCGCATTTCTTGGCTAACTGGAAGAAACGGCGGAACAACAACAACGATGGGTCATACCCTATCGCTGGACACAAAACATCAAAGTGTAAAACCCTAGCAAGACCTTAAGGGTGTAACTGACCAAAAGACATACGATAATACTCTAAAACATTCAGAATAAAGACCGAAAACGGATGACGCAAGTTGGAAAACTCAGCAATAAAGAGCAATCGAACCAACAGGACACTAACCGATCGATTTGCCAAAACCCAGAGCCACCGGATTAAACTTTAGGTCGATCCTCAACTACCTCCTGAGTGAGACAGTTGAAGCCTTTAAGCCTTCAAGCCTTGAAACCTTGAAGCCTACTATCATTCCGAAATTCAAATCTCAAAACTCAAACGCCTTAAAGCCCTGAAGCCTTTAAGCAATAAAAAATAATGTGTAAAAGTCAGAAGCATTTGAGCTTACATCCCAAACACCTCTGACTTGGGGGGCTGATGACGGGGGTAGCCCAAATCTCAATAAAATGACTAATATACATAACAGCTTAAAAGGTTAAAAGGTTGAGAGGTTCAAAACGCGCAAACTCAGGTGAACAGTAAAAAGGACAAGCACAATGTCCGGTCACATCAACACTTAACATGTGAACCATTTCTGCACAGACAGAACATGTGCACAGAGAACACCCTTTTGTCCGCAGGTCTAAACCGTTCAACCCCTAAAACGGTAAGTCCCTCACTGCAAGCCAGGTTCATTAGTTAAAGGTTTCCTCTTTGAGAAACCTCTTCCCCTATAAATTGCAGCCCATGCCAAACATATGGGACACTCCCGAATCAGCTGAAAACTATCTTAACTCTCTGATTCTCCTTCTCCTCTCAAGAACAAGCTTCATGCTTGCTTCTCTTCTTCTTCTCCCATGAGAACTAGCTTTATGCTTCTCTTCTTCACACCGAATAATTCATCTTCTCCAACGATTACGTTCTGGGCTGGTTTCATATCAGTCTAGAATTCAAGAAGAACAACAAAAACACTAATGAACCTCTCTCCACGTCTTGCAAACGTGGGGGGACCCCACGACCTGCGTTAGGCTAATCGAAACCCTTGAACCCTTTTACCCGGAGATATCGCTATAGGCCTTGGTCTTGTAGTTGTTGTAGCAACAATGATGGGTTAGATTTCAGTACCTCAACCGCTACAAATACCACCACAGGAAGGTACAAGCAATTGCTTTGGGCCTCCACCCTATTAAGGCCTCCAAAACTAAAAAAAAATACTAATAAGTAGAAATATAAAAAATAGTACATGAAACATTTCTAGTGGTAATTGTATTTCCTTTTAGTTTTTCAATCTAATCAGGATTGCTTTAACTATCCTCAATTCACATTAATGGTTTTCTAAAACCTACAACTATGTCTTTCAAATATATAGATTATAATATCAATTCTTGACTCTCTCAATAAAAACGTAGCTATCCGATATCTTATTCGAACTGGACAAAGAAGAACGAGGACCACATTTTTTTTTCTGCAAAAGGCCCATATTTTAGCTTCGCTTTAAGCTCTCAAAATGGTTGAGCCAGCCCTACTCACTCACTCTTACATGAATATAAGGCCTCATGGCTGGCCCTGGAGGTGGGCGGGGAGGACGACCGGCCAGGGCCAGATATTTTGAGGGACACGTTTTTTATGAAAAAATCCAGGTACGTATACGTAAAATATTTTTTTAATAGGGTACACCCATACAAACACCAACATAGACCCTCTTACAAAACTATTCTTATAGTTTAGATTAGTTATTAACCCCTTTCGCATTATGTTTAGACCTTTAGTGAGCCAAATACCCAATTTCGTTAAGGCTAAGGACACATTTTTTCGAGCTCAAACAGGGTAAAAGAATTACCAGGGCCGGCCGTGTAAGGCCTAATCCTAGGGACAACAGGACAAGACTAATTGCCCAGCCTTCAAGTAAAGATGTAAATAATTGAGCCACGCGTAAGCAACTCGAGCTCAAATTAACTCAAAGTTAATGAACTTAAATTTAAAAGTAAGCTCATTTAATATATAAGCCCAAGCTTTATATACCACTTGAAACTTTAGATTAATAAAAGAGTTAATTGCTATTTTAGTCCCTGTGGTTTAGGCTATTTTGCCAGTTTAGTACAAAGGTTTTATTTTTAACATCTGGATCCAAAAAGGTTTCGTCTTTGCCATTTTGATCCAACTGACTTAACCCCATCCATACTTCTCAGTTACTCAAAGGGTATCTTTGTCATTTTGTCTATTATGTTAATTAAAGGTTTTTTTTTGTTCTTTTAACTATTTTTGGGTTTTTATATAAAACCATATATCTGGTTATAAAACCCAACACCCACCCTCCCCCTTCTACCCATCTCTGATATAGCTACTCACCATCACCTCCATCTCAACCTCCACCTCCACCTTCACCGGTCGTCGGCACACCTCCACCACTACCACCCCTGTCGGAACAATTCAGTAAGACAACAAATCGGAACAGATCGGAACCGCCAAAACAATTCAGGAAGACAACAAGGGCAGCAGCGGCGGCTAGGTCTCTCTATCTCTTTGAAACCGCCAGATCGGAACATATCGGTAAGATAATGGTGGTGGTAAACGGTTCTCTCTCTATCTCTATTTCTCTTTTTTTTCTCGGTTCTCTTTTGATTAGCGAGACGGTGGTGTTGGTGGTGTTGGTGTTGTGGTGGTTGATGACGGTGGGGCACGATGGTTGTGGTGGTGAATGGTGGTTGGTGAGGGGCGGATATGGGTGGTAGTGCTGTGGTGGTTGTGTTTCAGAGAGGTGGAGATGGGTGGTTGTTTTTCAGATGGGTGGCAATGGTGTGGTGGTGATAATGGTGAGGTGTTGGTGTTGGGTGGTAACATATAGAAAAAGGAAGAGGGTTAGGTTTAGGGTTTGGTGTTGTGGTGGTTGGTGACGGTGGGGCACGGAGGTTGGTGAGGGGCGGAGATAGGTGGCAGTGGTGTGGTGGTTGTGTTAACTGGGTTGGAAATAGCTGAGCAATCTTTTTGGAAATAGCTGAGCAATTTTTTCAGTGATTGTGGTTGTTGACAGGCTAAGAACCCTAAGACTTCGATGGTTTTCCGACGACTACGGGCATCCAAGAGCAGCGGTGGTTTGATTTTGATATTTGGTTTGAATTTGGGTCTGATTTTGATGTTGGTGAACAGTGGTGTTATGAGATGGTGGTTAACGGTGGGTGAACGGTGTTGTTATAAGATGGTGGTGGTCGATGGTTGTGAGACTTGGTGAATCTCAGATGGTGGTGAAAATTGTGGATCTGTGTATTTGTTATATTTATTAAAAAAATTGTTTTATATAACAAAGAAATGGTTTTAACCACCATAAAAATAAAGTGAAATTTTTAAAAATATGAAATGACAAAAATACCCCTTGAGTAACTGAGAAGCATGGATGGGGTTAAGTCAGTTGGACCAAAATGGCAACGACGAAACCTTTTTGGATCCAGATGTTAAAAATGAAACCTTTGGACTAAACTGGCAAAATGATCCAAACCACATGGACTAAAATGACAATTAACTCTTAATAAAAAGATATTACATAGTAAAATAACTAGGGTAAATTACTTTTTGAGTCCCTGTGTTTTATAGGTTTTAACTAGTTGAGTCCAAAAGAAAAAAGTTTAACGACCTGAGTCCCCATAAGCATTTTCTTTAACCATTTGAGTCCAAATTTCTAACCCAGTTGGAATTTTGTTGTTAAGTTTTGTTAAATGACCAAATTACCCCTATAATTAAAAAGTAACAATAAAAAAACCACATGTTCTTCACAAGATCAGGCACACCCAGTTCATTTCTTCAAACACCCATCAACAACAAATACAAAAAGATCATTAGACCCACATCTAACTTTCTTGAACAAAATCAAACAAAATTTGCAAAAAGATTCAAACTGTACCACGACGAATAGACTGTCGTCGGGTCTATGCAAAAACCTAAAATTACCTATAGACAGGGTAAGTTAGGTATCGAATCCAGAGGAGCATGTGGTCAGTGTAATACCGTTTAATTAATCTAAACTTACTTTATGAAATTTGCTAGTTTATATATTTTTGTAATTTTTATGAATAAGTATTGTGAAAATGAGAAAACAATGATAGGAACGTGACCACTCCGGGATTCAGATTCTGTAAACACCTAATAATCTAATTATTGTTTATTTGGATGCCACTGATTAAATGGTAAACCAATTACTTATACAAGATCCTAGCATAATACCAATTGATCAGAGAGATATTAACCGCAAGCATAAATAATTATTCAATCAGCAAAGGCACAATTAGATTCAACATAAATACGTCTCTGGTTATCACCAGGATTTGTCTGTCACACAAATTGTATATATGTAAATGCAATTCGGTTAACACCTAATTACAATCTAATTCTCAAACAAACATAACTAAATTAAAAGTGAAATACAAGAATCATACCCGGAGTGTTCACTGGAGGGTTAACCGATCATGGCACTCGTTAAAGTCTCAAATCTTCAGAGAACTTCCCCCATCTCCTTCCCACCTCGCTAAGTGATGTGTCTAGAGTAGTGTGTAACCGATATGGTAATGATAAGTCCCTCTTAAAACTCCATAAAAAAAAATTAAATGTGATAAGTTACCAAAACTCTCCAACCGGTGCATATGATGATATTATCACCAACCCTCTAATCCACGTGATGTTATTCTTTTGTGTCTCCTCAAGTCTGCGTCCAATAACAGCCACCAAAAGATGTGTGTATGTTCCTTCATGTTGGCGGCCCAAATATTAGCCCAAGTGTGAATTATGATGATGATAACTCCAATGACCGGCCCACTATGTGCTAGCCTATGTCTCCAAGCCCATGTGTTTTCTGCCTTGTGTTGGCGGCCCAATGTCTTGAAAAGCCTTCACGTGATGTGCTGTTGATGTTCACGTGATATAGGCTGCCAAAGTCTTCCAATTCAGCCCATATGCCAATTCTTTAATGATGATTTGATGTTGACCTCTTAAAAATAATACCTCCAAAAGTCTTGTGTGTCCACCAGCTGTTCTTTCACGTGATGTCTTTGGCAGCCCCAAAGACCAATCATATGTGTTTCTTTTCCTTGGCTCATATATGCGGCCCAATGAAGAAAATCCACATGTGTTATGTTGCCCATAAATAGATGATGAAGAGATGTTAATCATGAATTAAAAACTCCACAAACATGTGATAGTGGCTGCTCTCTTCACGTGATGTTGCCTCCATTTTCTCAAGTCTTGCATGGGCCACCTTTGACTTTAGTGAATGGCTAAAGTATCGTGATGATGATGTTTGGTGATAGACTCCAAGTCTCACATGTCTAATGATTGCCAACAAGTCCAAAAGGTGAGTCCATTTCTAGAATCCACAAGCTGCCGAAGATGATTATGTTTTATATTAATATTTGTCATGTGCCTTTTTGTTACTTCCCAAACAGCCATGTGATCAAACCAGCCGCCAAACCGCACCTGAGACATAACCAACAGTAGTTATCTAATTCAAGATAATTACACACTTAAATGAGGGATAAACTTGTCTTTTAACATCATAAAGGGTTGTCCTACGGACCACCCGTCACATCCCCACACTTACCCGTTGCTTGTCCCAAGCAACTCATCAAATCAATTTCTCAACAAGTGATCAATGTAAACCAAGCAAAACAAGCAATCCTTTTACTAACCCCTTTTTAACACCCAAACAACACACCCCTCTCTAAATCTCTCCTCTCGGCTATAAGTAAACACTAGCATAGATAAGCTAGACACACAAAAGGCAAACGGGCGGCTGCACAACTATTGGCTTGTACCTAAATCGGTCCTCCTCCTACGAGTGTCAAATATGAATGCAAATCAAAAGGCTTTTAAGGTTGTAACAAGGCTAGGTAAATGGGTAGGACATGGAATATATATGAAGTAGCGAAGGACTTGCCCGGTCTTTTATTACATAATGAAATAAACAAACAAACAAACTTAAACTTATATACAAGACAACTCAACATTACTTTTTTTTTTCATTGCTTTTTCCATTTTTTTTTTCTTTTTTTTTTCTAAACATTTAACATAACATCGAACGTATTTACACACTACTAAAATAACTACTAGCACTATAAGACCGGGTCAAGTCGGGTAAATTTTTAGGAAACTAGCTAAGGGGTAACAAACGATAGGCTTTTAGGCACAAAATTGGGCAACTAAATGTCCAAACCCCCGCCCCTCTTGCAACCATGCTCATATATATAATTAATGAGGTCCAACCCCCCAAATCCCACACTCGCACTCACCAAGACGAGGCTACCTAATTGCCCTTATCCTTTTTACATTCACATCAACTAAGGACTCAAACCGTATCAAGGCACAAGTTCTAATGCACCCCCACCCGTTGCCACTCTCATCAAAACAAGTATTATTTATTGACATGTGTGGCTTCACCTCTCACCAAGAACAAAGGGTATTAAGGGTTGCCGGTGCATCATTTGAGGTTAATTCAAAGTGTTCAAATTCTCACATCGTTTTGCTTGATTTAAATTTTTTTTTTTTTTTTCAAAACCTCAAAATTTTCCCCTCATCCCCACACTTGGGATACATTGTCCCAATGTATGGTTTTGAGGAAAAGATCGCTTTAACCAAGAACATCAACACTTGCTTATACTCTCAAACCCCAAGTTTCTTTTTGTATTTTTTTTTAAACAAAAGCAAACAAACTAACTACCAATATTTCAAAGCTAATGAGCATATCAAGACTAAGGAAAGAGTACATTGACCTGGTGAAATTTGACACAACATATATTGTAAGTGATCCAATTTCCTATCACCACCTTCACACAAATATCCGCACATCTTCCCCACACTCGAATGTTGCCATAGCCCTGAAACATAGAAAACACTAAAAGTAGTATTGAAAATAAATAAAATAAAAAATATATATATATTTTTGTGGTTTTGTAAATTTTAAATTTTCTCTCTTTTTTTTTTTAATCAAATAAACGATATAACACTAAGCGCACTAGCTCCCTGGCAACGGCACCATTTTGATAGACTGTCGTCGGGTCTATGCAAAAACCTAAAATTACCTATAGACAGGGTAAGTCAGGTATCGAATCCAGAGGAGCATGTGGTCAGTGTAATACCGTTTAATTAATCTAAACTTACTTTATGAAATTTGCTAGTTTATATATTTTTGTAATTTTTTTGAATAAGTATTGTGAAAATGAGAAAACAATGATAGGAATGTGACCACTCCGGGATTCAGATTCTGTAAACACCTAATAATCTAATTATTGTTTATTTGGATGCCACTGATTAAATGGTAAAACAATTACTTATACAAGATCCTAGCATAATACCAATTGACCAGAGAGATATTAACCGCAAGCATAAATAATTATTCAATCAGCAAAGGCACAATTAGATTCAACATAAATACGTCTCTGGTTATCACCAGGATTTGTCTGTCACACAAATTGTATATATGTAAATGCAATTCGGTTAACACCTAATTACAATCTAATTCTCAAACAAACATAACTAAATTAAAAGTGAAATACAAGAATCATCACCCGGAGTGTTCACTGGAGGGTTAACCGATCATGGCACTCGTTAAAGTCTCCAATCTTCAGAGAACTTCCCCCATCTCCTTCCCACCTCGCTAAGTGATGTGTCTAGAGTAGTGTGTAACCGATATGGTAATGATAAGTCCCTCTTAAAACTCCATAAAAAAAATTAAATGTGATAAGTTACCAAAACTCTCCAACCGGTGCATATGATGATATTATCACCAACCCTCTAATCCACGTGATGTTATTCTTTTGTGTCTCCTCAAGTCTGCGTCCAATAACAGCCACCAAAAGATGTGTGTATGTTCCTTCATGTTGGCAGCCCAAATATTAGCCCAAGTGTGAATTATGATGATGATAACTCCAATGACCGGCCCACTATGTGCTAGCCTATGTCTCCAAGCCCATGTGTTTTCTGCCTTGTGTTGGCGGCCCAATGTCTTGAAAAGCCTTCACGTGATGTGCTGTTGATGTTCACGTGATATAGGCTGCCAAAGTCTTCCAATTCAGCCCATATGCCAATTCTTTAATGATGATTTGATGTTGACCTCTTAAAAATAATACCTCCAAAAGTCTTGTGTGTCCACCAGTTGTTCTTTCACGTGATGTCTTTGGCAGCCCCAAAGACCAATCATATGTGTTTCTTTTCCTTGGCTCATATATGCGGCCCAATGAAGAAAATCCACATGTGTTATGTTGCCCATAAATAGATGATGAAGAGATGTTAATCATGAATTAAAAACTCCACAAACATGTGATAGTGGCTGCTCTCTTCACGTGATGTTGCCTCCATTTTCTCAAGTCTTGCATGGGCCACCTTTGACTTTAGTGAATGGCTAAAGTATCGTGATGATGATGTTTGGTGATAGACTCCAAGTCTCACATGTCTAATGATTGCCAACAAGTCCAAAAGGTGAGTCCATTTCTAGAATCCACAAGCTGCCAAAGATGATTATGTTTTATATTAATATTTGTCATGTGCCTTTTTGTTACTTCCCAAACAGCCATGTGATCAAACCAGCCGCCAAACCGCACCTGAGACATAACCAACAGTAGTTATCTAATTCAAGATAATTACACACTTAAATGAGGGATAAACTTGTCTTTTAACATCATAAAGGGTTGTCCTACGGACCACCCGTCAGTCCAAAAGAAAAAAGTTTAACGACCTGAGTCCCCATAAGCATTTTCTTTAACCATTTGAGTCCAAATTTCTAACCCAGTTGGAATTTTGTTGTTAAGTTTTGTTAAATGACCAAATTACCCCTATAATTAAAAAGTAACAATAAAAAAACCACTTGTTCTTCACAAGATCAGGCACACCCAGTTCATTTCTTCAAACACCCATCAACAACAAATACAAAAAGATCATTAGACCCACATCTAACTTTCTTGAACAAAATCAAACAAAATTTGCAAAAAGATTCAAACTGTACCACGACGAACAGCACCACATCCACCATATTGATAAACAACATAATCAGTAACCTCAGAGAGCAGATTCTCACACTTGGGGCAACGAACGAATCGAACTTTTGCTGGACTTTCAGACATTTATCCTCAAATCCAGTTCAACTCAAGTAGCCTAAATCTAAAATAACTGCATTCATATAACAAATCATTCCCCCAAAACACAACAAAAACAAAATTAAACAAAACTCCAAACAAATTAATCAATTTAATCACACCAAAACACAATAAACACCTGGTCAAAC
This sequence comes from Helianthus tuberosus, assembly GCA_030545235.1. Taxonomy (NCBI): domain Eukaryota; kingdom Viridiplantae; phylum Streptophyta; class Magnoliopsida; order Asterales; family Asteraceae; genus Helianthus; species Helianthus tuberosus. The sequence goes on from JARYGA010031471.1 coordinate 20,323, forward strand.
TTGATTAAGCAGCTGTGAACTTTTATTGGTTTGTTATAATAAAGACAAACTGGAGAATTAAGTTGTGATGTTTAGAATTTGAAATAAGTTGTGATGTTTAGAATTTAGATGAAGACAAACTGGAAAATTAATTTTTGAAGTAACTAATAAGTTTAATCACACCAAAAACACAATAAGCACCTGGAATCAAACTTGGATCTAGCTTGGATCAGATCAGGAATAAATCAACAAATCAACGTGTGAAACCACTTCAATCAAACTTGGATCAGATCGCCCCAATTAGAAGATCTAACACCCTCTCTTTATACAGTTTACTCAAAACCCGGCAAGTACAACCTCAACTCGTAGAACCGATCATATGTGGTGGTGGTGCGACGGTGACTGTGGTGGTGGTGCGACGGTGGTTGTGTTGGAGGTTTGTGGTTGAGGTGGTGGTTGGTGACGGAGGTGGAGGTGGTTGTGGCTATGGTGGTGACGGTGGTGGTGTGGTTGTGGTGTTGATGGTGGTGGAGGATGTAGGTGATCTAGAGAGAGGGAAAGAAAGATGAGAGAGAAGGAGGGTGCAGACTTTAAAGAGATAGAGAAAGAGATCTTGTGAAGAAGAACATGTGATTTTTTTATTTTTATTTTTTAATTATAGGGGTAATTTGGTCATTTAACAAAACTTAACAACAAAATTCTAACTGGGTTAGAAATTTGGACTCAAATGGTTAAAGAAAATGCTTATGGGGACTCAGGTCGTTAAACTTTTTGTTTTTGGACTCAACTAGTTAAAACTCATAAAACACAGGGACTCAAAAAGTAATTTACCCAAATAACTATATATAACTATGAAAAATATATATAATTACAATTACAACTTTGAATCGACGAATAGATTGGGTTAATTGGAATGATGTGATAATTTTGGGAATTTGCCAATTTGGTCACCGGATGGAGAGATTTATGGTGAATTTGTTCTAACTGTTAAAAAAAAACTAATCCTCGATTGTCATTGTGTTCAGCCAATAACTACCAGCTGAGCTGGTAAGAGGTGTGAAGGTTTACCCACAGGTCACGGGTTCAATCCCAGGTCAGTGGGGTTCCTGCACGGGGCTTAGGCCAAACCGACCAGGAGGTACCGCATTGCGGGCCGACGGATTCGAACCTGAGCGGGTACGCCTAGAGACGGTGAAGGTAACCTGTTGATCCACTACTTCCAAAAAAAAAATGTCATTGTGTTCAATTGTTGAAGAACTGCGTTCGATTTTAGGTTCCAAATGAATCCATTATGACCCACTCTTTTATTTTCTTGGCTCATCCTAGCCCATTGGGTTTTTCTGTTAATTTAAACTTACCCATACCCCTTTAACTTTAAAGCCTTACCCAAATTAACTAATTTCTTTGTTTTTAGCACCCAAATCAGACCAAACTTTGAATATAGTTGGGTCAGTTTCTGTTACAAGTATATATAAAAATAACTGTGTATAAAATAGATCAATTGATAATTAATAAACAATAAACAAACCAGACAAGCTCAACTTTGAATATAAACAGCCCATGTTCGACTCATTGACCGCCCTACCTAGCTACCAATACCTTAAAGTTCAGATTATATATTGGGTAAATTACACTTTTCGTCCTTTATGTTTGTATCAAATTACAATGAATAGCCTTTAACTTTAATAATTACAGTCACAGTCCTTTCTTTGGAAAACTCATTACACCTTACGTCCTTTAACACTAATCTAGTTAAAATTTTCAGGTAAGTCAAATCACATAAGGGTAATTTAGTCTTTTTACTATTCTATTATAAAATAGTTTAATAAATATAAAAAACAAGATTTAAAACTTAATATATATATATATATATACATTCTTTCCTCTCATCCAACATCTAAGCACCCACCACCACCATCAACCACCTATGCCATCTCCGATACCACCCATTAGGGCTGGCAATAGGTAACTTGCTAAGACACGATAACAGAAAAGTACACCATGTGATTTTTTACGTTTTTAAAAATAATCAAAATTTGAAAGTAAGGGATCCATTATTTCTCCTTTTATGTGCATAAAATATAGATCTATCTTATAGACATTGGAGATAAAGTAGTTAAACGAGTTGTATTCATGTTTAAAATTTTTGTTGTTCGCGTTATCAGATACCTGTTAAACATGTTAAGACACGATTTCCAAGCCATACCACCCATCTGACCTAACCACCCCCCCCCCCCCCCCCAAAAAAAAGACCTAACCACCACCATGAGCCACCACCTCCATTATGCCTAATCGAACCACCATAATGGATATCAAGAGCCTTGAATCAAAGATCACAAAACTCAACAACAAATTTGCGTTGAAAAGGGATAAAGGAAGAAAAGGAATTTGTTTACTGCACTCTATGAATTGCTTACGACCAAAATCCGAACTCAAGTCAAACTCTAATTTCTTAATTGATAAACCCAACAAAAATGCCCTTTTGCCCTGGTGATGAATTTCGAATCATCCAACACACCACCGTTGCCAAAACCTACACACCACTACAAGACTAATTTGACAGATCTGCAAGGTTTAGTTCCAAAATCAACAACCAAGTAATTTCCCCAAATCAACACCACCGTTCAAACTAAACAATTCGAGAAACCGTCGGCATTCAGTTTAACGAAAACCAGAGAAAATGTCGCCGTCAATGGATCGCTTCAACCGGAGAACTAGAATGAAATCGTGATTCTTCCGGCGGCTAAGCTGCAACTTCCTTCCGATATCAATTTCCAACTGTGGTGGCTGGATTCGATGGTGGTGGTGGGGCTTGGTGGACAAATTTGGTGGTGGTGGTTGCGGGATACGATGTTGGTAGCTAGGATATGGCGGTGATGATGGAGGTTGCGGTTGGAGAGAGATACAGATTAGGTTAGAGAAGACTGAAGAGAAGACTGAAGGGATAGGGTTTTTTACATGGGTGGGTCATGCTATTTACACACGGAGAAAATTATTTTCACACCCCAAAGCGCCTCGCTATGGCCAAAGCGGGGCGCTTTGGTGTAAAGTCAACCGACAAGGACTGACGCGGTCAGACCTTGTCTGTTGCTTTACATCAAAGCGCCCCGCTATGGCCAAAGAGGGGCGCTTTGAGTTTTTTTTTTCTACATTTTTAAATTTTCGGGCAAAGCGCCCCTCTTAGGTCGAAGCGCAGCGCTTAGGACCTTTTTAAAATTTTTTAATATTGTTTTTAATTCACAAACGCGTCGATAATAGTATAAATTTTACGCTTTTTCCATTATACATCATTTTTTAATATATATGGACTATACTGCAAGTTCCTGTAGGTCCCGAAATCTGAGGATCGATAACGAACCGAATCACTTGTTTATAGCAAACACGGTCACGTGTGCGGAATCCACGTAACTATGCCAAATCAAACATATAAAGCAATAACAACCAAGGATTAATCAATGAACCACAATCGATTGATTAAACGGGATGAGAACCGATTACAAACTGATACAAACACAGTTTAGACAGAATTTCGACAGAGTTTCTTTACTGGTATTATCTCATCTCACTTCAAAGTGAAAGCAGACTTGGTTTATATAGTCCCTGGGCCCAACAGTCGACGAAACACAAGGTGTCTCGGCGAAACAGAATATGGGCCAGACATTGGGCTTGAAACAGATAGAACATATAAACACATAATTACCATTATACCCTTGTCATGCAACATGCATTGTTCATTAAACATTACATATCAAAAGAGACAAACAAGTCAGACACCAGTGGATAGGAGGATATCCGACTTGGTCAACATCAAATACATACTCGATAAACCTTAAAAGACCGTACAAAATACAACGATAAGTAAGACTAGTTACAGACACTAAAAATGCATCAACAAACTCCCCCTTGTCTGTTACTCGTCTTCGGTCTTCTAATCTTCCATCTCAGTGTTGTTCGGACCACGAACTGCCCGAATGTATGCCCCGGTAGTAGCAAAAACATGCTACACACTGAAACTTTAAAGCTTGACGTGCGTCCTGATCTTCATAGAAAATATCATGATGATATAATCTGCTGATGTCAGCCTCGGACATGTTGACGATCCACATCGGATCCAACATCCGGTAATTTGCACGATTATCTCTAAATACAATCACGGCTTCATGCGTATCCGAGTCGTAGCACCATAATGCCATGTCTTCAAGAAAATCCTGCTGCATAGGCATCAATGGGATTTTATCTACGACCCTCGGAGGCTGGTACACAAGCTTGTATCTGCAAGTGTTGGTGTCAGGATCAAGAGTAAACTTGATCGGTTGATAGATGGGGAATCGTGGCTTGTATGATTCATCCTTCCAGCCCGACTTCTTGTTTACTTTAATCAGTCGCTCAAATAAAGTAGCGCCATCGTAGTTTGAACGATTTATAAGCTCAAGCCTCGTCAACGCAGCAACATCATAAAATGGCAAAGAAAGAATGCTCAGCAGTGAGTTGAAATACAGGATTCCGTATTCACGTTTGATGGAAACACAGTGAATATCCTTAACAAACATCCAGCATAGAATTCTTCCACTTGGCTTTGCCTTTTCAAATTGCAAGTAGTCGACTTGAGCTTTTTCAGGCACAGGCTTGGAGACTTTAGATAGAAACTGTTTTCGCCATTCAAAGAATGCATCTGTGTCTTTTTCAGACGAATTACGATTCTTTAAGTGCTCGTCTATGTCATCAATATTCTCCTTCATCCAATCTTCATCAAACGAAGCAAATTCAGTACCATCTTTTCGAACATACGTTGATTTTGTTGCTTCGCCTTCAAACACGATCTCATCAATATCTTCAACATTAGTTGTATCAGTCTCAGTCAACATTTTATCTATCTCAGCATCATCAATTTCTCTCATAGCATTAAGAGCAAGCAATTTCTCATGAGTAAGATCTTCTATTAGTTCTCCTTCTTCAAGCAACTCTCCCGTCACTGGATGAATAGCCTGTAAAGCAATATCAGCACTGCTTACGACAGAAGTAGTACCTGCGATCTGTTGAACTTTTCCAGTAGAAGTTCCCTGAGAAGATTCGACCACTGGAGGTTGAACTTCAACTATTGCCGAAGATGTAGCGGCTGGCTGCTTCTGTGATGTACCAGAAGTGTCAGGATTCCCTTGGTCTTCCGTATCATCATCCTTTTTCTTCAGTACTTCTTGTTGTTTACAATGATAATCCCACAGAGCAGCAAGTCGTGTTTGAAGTATGGAGTTATTCTTCTCTCTCTCTTCATCAGCAGCCTTCAAACGAGCATTCTCGGCTTTAAGCAAATCAATCTCAGCTTGTTGTCTCTCTATCACCGTTTGCTGTTGACCAACGGTGGACTTCAAGTTGTTAATCTCCACCAATTGTTTAAGTTGATCATTCTTCGTGATATTAATGAAATGAGATTGCCTTTGAATCCTATCAGCAACTGCTTCCAGTTGAGTGAATATGTATCTGTTCTTTTCGTCTTGAGAATATCCGGAAAATACCCTATGACGTTCAGAACTGATATGTGAAGTGGTTGCTCTGATTGCAGAAGCCACAGTTCTTTCAGGAGTGGCTTGAGGAGTAGCAGTTGGAATGTCAGCAGATGATGTAACTACAAGAGTTTCTGCAGCTGATGTAACTACAGGAGTTTCTGCAGCTGATGTAACTACAGGAGTTTCTTGTACAGGCTCCTGAGGTACAGATGAAGACTCTTGAGGCACAGATTTCCTAGTATAAGTACTCAAATATCTTCTTGATTTCTTCTTTTGAGTTTCAGCAGCTTTCTCAGCTCTCCTTTTTGTTCTTCTTTCACCTTCAGGATCCTCTGGAACGTATGCTGGATCATCTTCAGTTCTAATCTTTCTATATCTTTTCACTCCACGTATATCGATATACATTTCGTATCCAGGCTCGACTATATGATCACTAGAGCTAGAATCAGATTCATCATCGCCACTTACTGAAGAACTACTAGCTGATGTACCACCAGCTGCACCCTTGCTCGATGCACCAACAGCACCAGTATCACCACCTTCATCGCCTTCACCACTACTGTCATCACTATCACTCCCAGACTCATCTGAATCAACCGGGTCAGGACCAAATTTCTCTATCCTTTTTCTTTCCAACTCAGGCTCTTCGTTGTCAGATTGGCTGTCATCATGACGCCATTTATCATTGGCTGGAGCAACATAATCAGGATTTTCAAGTGCGCCAAAAAGCTTCCTTGGAGGAACGCTTTCTTTGTATCTTTTGGCGGCAAGAGTCTTGATTAACCTTAAAGAGTTGAAATTCATCGCCTCTATCTTCAGAAGATCATTGTCAGCTTTAGGAAGGTCAGGATGTTGAACATTCATAATCATTTGAATAAAACGCGGATACATCCAAAACTTGTTCCTGGTTGTTCTACTTCCTGTCCTTGTCATATTTTCTTTCATGTTGCTGAAAATATACTTTGAGATGCTAAACGGTTTGTTTAACACCAAAGCAACCATGAAACCAACGAGATCATCTCCAGCCATATCATATCCAGACCGTCTATTGCTGAGACACTGAATAAGAATATGCAATAAAAACTTGTAGCGTAATGGAAGATCACCTTTGTTGATTTGCTTGACGAAAATGTCTCCAGTACACTTCATCCGTAGCAAACAGCCTCGTGAACACATGATTGGGATTGAATATGGAGCATCCTGTTGATCTTGTAATTGTAAAACTTCGTTCAATATATCCGGAGAGACAACAACATCCAGATTATTCACTCGACCCCTTATAACATCTTTTCCATTCACTTGTACGACGCTTGCAGAATCCCAGAAAGCCTTGATAAGTGATTTGTAAACGGGCGTCGAGAAAGTAACAGCATAATTAATACGTGACTCCCTGATCCACTTCGTGATATCTTTCAATTCCGTGAGCTTGTCATCAGGATCCAGATATGCAACTTGATTGTGACGCTTCTCTGACATAATCTCCTCTTCAGTTTTGTTTTCCTTCTTTATCGCCTTCTTGCGTTTTCCTTCTTTCGGTGCCTTTGGTGCCATCTGTACATGAAAATGTCCATAATAAGCAACAATTACATTACTTATGCATTTAGACATGTATGGATACAAGTTCATGTATCCACTTAACAGATAAACTATCAAACCATGTCTACTGTGAACAAACAACAAAAATAGAAAACTGCTAAGGCATGGACGACGAAACAGAAACACTTCGACGAAACAGAAGATGTGCGACGAAACAGATCTGATTTGTCGTTGGTTTGATTCGCCATGTCTGTTTCGCCGTTTTTGATTCGTCGTCTGTTTCGCCGTTTCTGATTCGCCGTATGTTTGATTCGCCGGAATTAGGGTTTAATCGATTCGTCGATTTGGGGGTTTATCTGTTTCGCCGTTTTGGTTTTAAACAAAAATCAGTTTTAACAATCAAAACAATTCATACTTATTTTTTATACCCAAACCAACTGATAACACCCATAAATGATTTCCGATCAAAAACCCTTTTGAAACAGTCGAAAACTTCAACAATCAAAAACCCCTGTTTTGTTCTATGAAACCCAAACCTAAAAACAAACATCAATCAATGTAAAATAACCTAAATCTAATAGTTCTTGATAAAAATCATAACAAGCACAAGTTCAGATCATTAAAACAATAAGTATGATAGGTTTCCGAGGGTTTCGAACAAAAAAACGAACGGTTCAAAATGTTCGGAAAGTGAACCGGAACATTTTACTACCTTTGATTTTTGTACAGTTTTTGATAAAAAAGAGGGTTGGAGAACTTGGATGATAAAAGATGATGATGGGTATTGTGTGAGAAGAAAAAGAAGAAGAAACTGATGTTATTTTGAAAAAGTGAACAACAGGGACCCATTTATACACCGCCTCATTTCGACGAATCAGATACTTCGACGAAACAGGATTGGGCTCGACGAAACAGAGAATTGGGCTTAGACTTGGGCCAAACAAATAAGCCCACGACGAAACTGATTTGGGCTGATTGCGTTCCGTCGATGTTTTGACGAAATGGATCTGTTTCGCCAATGATGGTCTGATTCGTCGACCATTCTTTTGTTTCGCCAACTTGTTTTTCAAAAACACAGAGGCATGTAAAATTTTGCAGTCTGAACAGATTTTGATTAAAATGAACACTTTTCCATTTTGATTGAATTATCAAATGCAAGGACGTTTTATGAAGAGGTTTCAGGCTCCAGCAGAAAACACCAAGCAACAACTTCGGCTTAATAAAAAAACGAACTTTACATAAATAGACTAAAAACAAATTTAAAGCGCGATAAACTAAACGAAAATGCAGAAAACTGTAAAAAGCAATAAGCAACTTTACAAGTGAAATCTTTTTGCGAATTTCAAGGACAAGGAATCATACCAGCTTACGGTCTTAGTCAACATGATTTTGATTTCTGTTTAAAGCTCTGGATAAGTATACTACCTCGATTATCGGTATTGAGGTCCACATAAGCTCAAACTGATCAGACATAATCATAATTTAAGAGATACGATTAACGGTAAGGATTATACTTACAAGTCGATGTAAATGCACTCACGACACATTCCCGTATCAAGGTATGCACGAGAATTCATCTTACCGGTGAGTATACCGATTATCATCTGTTTGACCGTATAAAAATGTGAGAAACTCACTTATTTTGATTGAAAACAAGCCCTTTGTGATAGAATCACTTATTGATGAGGAACTTGATTTTCAGATGCATGAGGGCACAGGAGCAAGTCCGTGAACAGGTCAGTACTTTCGTACAGCAGAGAGACGAACTTGACTCCCGCAAAGAATCTGTGATATAAAATCACTTATTTTGTTTGGACATGTGATTGTTGATCACTTATTGAGGTCGAATGCAATATGTACACGTATGAATGGTATCATGGAAGATCTTAGACTTCGTCTCCGTTATTTTTACGGTTTGATACAACCATGATACCCAGATGATAAGCAGCATAAAGACTGAATATTTCAGATCTCGGCAATCTCTCAAACGAAATCTCGGTACTAAGACCATATGCCTATGAATGGTTCCCACCTGACTTGAAGTCTGTTAGGTTTGTATCATCCTGCACATTTTAGTCTGATTGTGAGCCTACCGGTACATCGTTAGTAGAGATACTTATCATTTTTGTTTTTGTTTTTCATTTTGAGCACATTGACCGACCACACCAGTGAACATCATCATTTTCCTTTATCCAAGAAACTCATTTTTGGTTTTTCTATTGTTTTTGAATTTTTGAATTTTTCAAACATAAAGACAGAAAAATAAAGACATCTTTTTGGATTTTGAAGTTTTGCAATGTTTTTGTATTTTCTTGAAATTACTCCCCCTAAAATGCTAAAAGGTTACGAAAAACGAAAATCTTTTTGAATTTTTAGAGTTTATAAAGAAAATATTTACAAAAACGATCAGCCAAAGAAGTTTACTCGGGTATCACCTTAATGCCATTGACCAAAAGTAGATAATCAAAACGTGATTTATCAAAAGCTTTTGTAAACAGGTCGGCACGTTGGTGATCAGTGGGGACATGAACGACATCGATTAATTTCTTGTCAAAACAATCACGTATGAAGTGATATTTAATGTCAATGTGTTTAGTCTTGGAATGCTGCACAGGATTTCTAGTGATCTGTAAGGCAGCATTATTATCAACAAAAATATGAGTAGATAGGAATTCTAAACCGTAGTCGCGCATTTGTTGTTGTATCCAAAGAACTTGGGAGCAACAACTCGAGGCAGCAATGTATTCTGCTTCACATGTTGATGTAGCAACACACGTTTGCTTCTTGCACTGCCACGTGACCAGGCGATTTCCTAAGAACTGACATCCTGCTGTTGTCGATTTGCCATCGATTTTGCAACCACCGAAATCAGAATCACTGTATGCAATTAATTCAAAACTATCATCCCTAGGGTACCAAAGACCGAGGTCTGGGCATCCCTTCAAATAGCGAAAAATCCTTTTGACAGCTGACAGATGAGAGGCCTTCGGGTTTGCTTGATATCTTGCAAGCAGGCACGTTGGATACATGATGTCAGGCCTCGAAGCAGTGAGATACATGAGAGATCCGATCATGGCGCGATAATAAGAAGAGTTGACACTTTCTCCTTTCAAATCCGGAGTAATCCCGTGATTCTGCGGAAGTGGAGTACCAATTGGCGTTGCATCTGACATTTGGAATCGGCTCAAAATGTCACCAACATATTTAGTCTGATGGATGAATATCCCAGACTCTGTTTGTTGTACTTGTAGGCCTAAGAAGAAGTTCATCTCCCCCATAGCGCTCATTTCGAACTTTTCCTGCATAACACGTTCGAATTGCCTGCACAAAGATTCATTAGTAGAACCAAATATTATATCATCAACGTATACCTGCACCAGCAGAAGATCTCCATCTAGTTCCTTGATAAAGAGTGTGCAATCAATAAGACCTCGTCGAAATCCATTCTCCAGAAGATAGATGGATAAGGTTGCGTACCAAGCCCTAGGTGCTTGATGTAAACCATAAAGAGCTTTGTTTAGCAACCAAACCCGATCGGGGTGAATAGGATCTTCAAAACCTGGAGGTTGTTCGACGTGCACCTCTTCTTGAACAATACCATGAAGAAAAGCACTTTTGACATCCATCTGGTAGACTTTTAATCCTTTAAAAGAAGCATAAGCTAAGAAGATCCGTATAGCTTCCAGACGTGCAACGGGTGCATAAACTTCATTGTAGTCAATGCCTTCTATCTGGCAAAAACCCTGAACAACCAATCTCGCCTTGTTGCGAATAACCACTCCACGGTCATCCTTCTTGCATTTATAAACCCATCGAGTGCCAATTTTCTTGTAATTCTCCGGTTTTTCAACAAGCTTCCAAACACCAAGCTTTTGAAATTGTTGCAGTTCGTCCTGCATGGCTTCAACCCAAGAATTATCTTTTAAAGCTTCCTTCCAAGATTTCGGTTCTTCTTGTGAAACGTAACACGCAAAGGACCAATCGTTTTGAAGACCAGATTCTCTAATGGCTGAATATAAACCAGCATTCTGGTTATTTCTCAGCTGATTACGCGTCTGCACACCGCTTTGGACATCTCCTATAATGTTCTACTGGGGATGGATATTGTGAATCCTTAATTCAGGATTTTCAGAAACACTAGCATCAATGCCCAAATTGTTAAGATTAAGATCAGCAACCAACTCCGCACCGGGTATATGCGTGGAAGTGGATGCATTCCCTTCAGCAGTATCAACAATCTGCACTTGAGGAGTTTCTAAAGAAGTGCCATGAACAGGAACAACCGGGGCAGAAGTGCCTTCAGTCGCATCAAGATATTCATCATCTTCCGATGACTCATTGTAGTCAGTAGCATCTTCAAATGCCTCATTTTGAACAGTATTGTTAACTGAATTAGAACCTTGAGGGCTAACAATAACAGGTCTTACCAATGGCTAGCCGGCAGCGTTGTCACTATCAAATAACATTTGAACAGCTGCAGATTCTTCATCAAAGGTAGGCAGATTAAAGGAGTCGAATATCCCTTCGTAATCGAACATCCAAGGATCACCCGGAGATCTAACAGGATTTGTGTACCTTTGAACCCTTACTTCATTCCAAAGCTCAATCTTTTTGGTGGTCAGATTCCATACACGAAAATTTGGAGTTGCATATCCAAGGAAGAAACCTTCGATAGCTTTTGCGCCAAACTTTCCATCTGGGTCAATCATGGTACATGGACCGCCAAAGGGTTCAAGGAAAGAAAGATCCGGTTTCCTTTTCTGTAGAAGTTCGAAACAAGTTTTGCCATGCCTCTTAACTGTAAGAACTCTGTTCAAAGTGTAGCAAGCAGTCGACACAGCTTCTGCCCAGAATTGAACAGGAAGCTCCGACTCTACCAACATCGTTCTTGCAGTCTCAATAATCGTGCGATTCTTCCTCTCAGCGACACCGTTTTGTTGTGGAGTATAGCGAGAACTGTATTCATGAAGAATGCCTTTAGAAGTACAGAACTCATCCATCACACGGTTCTTGAATTCAGTTCCATTGTCGCTTCGGATCCTCTTCACTTTCAACGTGTATAAATTTTCCAACATTGTAAGAAGATCCTTGAGGATTCCAGGAGTATCACTCTTGTGTGCCATGAAAGCTACCCAAGAAAATCTAGAATAGTCATCAGTAACAACCAGACAGTAAGCATCTCCGAATGTTGTCTTGTGCTTCATAGGTCCAAAGAGGTCCATATGAAGACGTTCGAGAGGCATGCTAACAGTGTTGATTTTCTTCAGAGGGTGAGACTTCTTTGTTTGTTTCCCTTTCTGGCACGAAACACAGATATCTTGTAGATGAAAACTTCTCACAGGCACACCATTCACAAGGTTATTTTTCACCAAATGGTTCATTTTTCTCAAGTGAATGTGCCCCATTCTTCTGTGCCAAGAAATAGACTCCTTCTCTGTGGCTTTTGAGACAAAACATTGTACTTGCGCAGATGTAGTAATGGCTTGGCTCATATCAAGAATATAAAGATCATTAATTCTTGGAGCCGATAAGAGAATCCATTCATCAGGAATCTTGAATCCAGGTTTAAGCACATAACAACCGGCATCATCAAAATGCACGGTGAACTTTTTATAGCAGATTTGCGACACACTGAGAAGATTATGATCAAGTTGACGAACATAATTAATCTTTTCGAAACATACCACACCATTGGAGATCATTCCTTCTCCGGTGATATATCCGCCTTTGTCTCCTGCGAACGCGACATAGCCTCCTCTAATATTTCTCACATCGTACAGAAGCCTTAAGTCGCCCGTCATGTGCCTGGATGCCCCACTATCAACAATCCAATGACTACTGATAGTTCCTCCTGGAACACCCTGCACATATCATCCAATGATTAGTTAAGGATGGGGACCCAAGCCATAGTGGTCTTGGGTCGTCCCTGAGAGTCACGAATAGTGATCTCAATCTGTTGATGATTTTCCAAGCTAACAACTCTCCCTGAACTTTCACCCTTCTTAGGTTTCCAAGTTTGTTTTTGTTTACCAGATTGAGTTTTATAAACAGATTTTGAAACTTCTGGTTTTAAAGGTGAACTTGGTTCCCTTGGAACAGATTTGACCTCAGATTTTAAAGCCTTTTCTATTTTCTTTACATTTTGATGTCGTTGTTTCGTTTCCTGTTCTTTAACAGTTCTTTTATCATGTTTTGACGAAACAATACGACATTGAGGGTGAATCGATTCAGGTGGTGCTTTCTCAACAAATTTCTCTTTAGGAGTGTTTGCACAATCTTTGATGATGTGCCCAAACTCCCCACATTTAAAACACGTTCTCCTCTCAACAAACTTAGGAGAACTGGATCGACGATCAGATGTCGAACATGTAGAACCTGAGGTACTTGCCTTTTCATCACACCCGTTTGAATGTTGAGTGTAATTGTTTTGACTGTTACGCTTTAAAATCTTGACTTGTTGTACAAAATCGGTGTTTAATTTGTTTGCAAAAGTCTCAATTTTATCAGTACCCTCAGATGCCACAAATCTGATATCATTGTTTTTCTTTTGCTAACCAGCTCCTGATGTTTCAACTTTTGACTTAGAAACATTTGACCTTTGAGCTCGTTGAAATGGTTGTTTACCCTTAGGAGTAAAAGATTGTTGCTTTGTTGGGGATTTTTGATTTCCAAATTGCTTTTTGATTTCAGCCTTAGGAATTGGATCACATTGAGTTACAGTAACTCCCTGAATCGACTTTCCCAAAAACTTACTTGTGTTATTTTCAAAAACGTTATCAATCAATGATGGATTGACATTTTTAATTGGAAAATCATTATCTGAATAGATTTTAGAATCACCAACCAAAGTATACAACACATTGTTACTCTTAATGGTAGACACAGATTTCTTGTCATCCATGACAGGATTAATCACTTGTTTGGCAACTTGTTGCACAACAGGAATACGAGGATCACAAAGAATATGATTCTCAATTGGAATTTCTATTCCCTTTTTCTTGTTAAGTGATTCATCCTGGTCATTAGCATCTGTTTCATCATCAGATGAATCATAATCCTCAACAGTTGGAGGACTTTGACTCACTGTTGTTGAAGTTTCTGTTTCAACAGATGAGCTTCCCGAGGAATTGTTCGGTTTGAACCCTAATCCAGTAGTAAATTCCTCATAATTAAGAGGCACACTGGGTTCAAAACGAGGCATATCCTCTTCATCAGGTGGTGCAGCATAATTGTGTCTCAAAGGGGGCGGGTATTTATTATACCCAACACCACTCTTGTTTTTCTTCAGTTGTTGAATGTCAATTATGTGATCGAGCACAAATCGGGAGTTAGAATAACTCTCCAATTTTTGCTTGATCGCATCGTGCTCGCATTTTGCAATGGCTAATTCCTTTTTGGTTTCCTCAACGATATTTATGTACTTGTTAATACTAACTTGTTTGTGATAAACAACTTTAGTAGTTTTTCAATTAAAGATTTAAAGTCCTTTTCGTTTCTTGTTAAAGCCATATTTTCTTCTTTTCACTTTGACATATCAACAACCAAACTTTGATTGTGACTATGAATTTTGTCACATTCAAGTTTCACTCTATCAAATTCCTGTTTCATATAAGCACAATCAGTACATATTCTAGGAGTTTCAGATGTTACCTGACTCGAAGAGGCTGAAACATTTGCCATAAAGGCAGTTTGAAAAGAAAAAGATCCGTCTTCAGAGAAGAACTTCTCCATTTCCTTAGATGCTATCCCAGCTTTCTTGATAAGAACAGATTTCTGAGACTTCAACTCCTCTGCTTCATTCAACAAGTCATCAATAGAAGTCGCTTCTTCTTTCACATCTCCCGAAATAGAACTTTCTTCATCCGAACTCCCGGTATAACCCGAACTGTCGTCACTTTCATAAAATTCTTCTTTATGAACGTGCTTGATATGATTGATGATCTTTGCATAGCACGCTGTTCCTCCTCCTTTATTATCACCTCCCCCTAATTGTAAAGACCAATTACACCCTTCATCTGTTTGAACAGTCAATGCACGAGTGTTGTTAGATGGTCCAGACTGGTCCTGGTTGGTAGTATTATTCACAGGTACTATCCCTTTTCCACGATTTTATTGAGTGCCTTGATTTGAATTTGAAGTACTTGTCTGATTTCTGAACGGATTCTGATTGCCTTGCTTGGTTGGTCGGGTGCACTCACGTTTGAAGTGACCCTTTTCGCCACAATTAAAACATGTAACCGCTTCTTTATCAAACCCGTACTTCGTTTCCTTCTTACTATCCAAAGAACTTCTTCCTGTTCTACTCATGAAATCCCTTGCCCTTCTAACTGCACTTGCAAACGCCCACTTTATATCCATCAACTCCATTTCATCACGATCGATTTGTTGATAATCTTCGTTGGTCATACTGATGTTCCCAATTTGACCTACAACCAAACCGCAGTATGCACTGACCATTGTATTAATGAGTTCCATGTGCTCCTTTGCTACTTCAATGCTAACTTTTGAGAGGTTCGAAGTATCAACTTTGACAGTGTTCGTGCTTTGGGGTGGAGGATTGTTGGTATAATGTGCTTGTTGTGGTGGTGGTTGGGCTTGAGATGAGGGTATTGACTGTGAAAGATAAGTACCTAAGTCAAACTCTGGTTGAGTAGTAACTTGAGGTGGAGGTTGAGATTTTAATTTGGATAGCGATTGTGAAAGATAAGCACCTAAATCAAACTCTGGTTGAGTAGGTTTGAATGGAAACGGAGATGAGTTTGTGTTGGAAACAAACGCCGTTTGAAGCTTAGGTTGCTGAACAGAACTAGAACTTGCAGAAGGAGCAAAACCAGGCAAATAAATTTCTGTGTTTTGAGGAGCTCCAATCTTTTTAGCTTTCCGATTTTCCTCTTCGTTCTTGTGCTCCAACTTCTGAACGAATCCATAGATAGTGACAGTTTCCCCATCCAGAGCACCAGTATGCTTTAGAAGTTCAATGAATGGACTCCATACAGGAGGTAGAGCATCAGCTAAACGTGCAATCATTTCCACATGACTTACAACAACCTTATAAGAACTCATTTCACTTATCAAATGATAGAAACGAGAAGTCAAATCATTTAGAGTTTCATTTTCCAAAGATTGAAATGATTCAAATTCTTTCTTCAAAAGATCATGGCGAATTTTTCTAGAAGCTGCATTTCCTTCTCCTCTTGTTTCCAATGCAATCCCATAAAGCTTTTGTGCTCTTACTATAAGAAAATTGATGATAGATGTCTTTATGAAGAGCTTGTGTTAGAAAAGCAAACGCCTTCTTCTCTAATTCATAGGCTTTCTTGTCTTCTTCAAGCATATGAGAAATACCAGCGGCAGTTGATGCTGCTGCTTCCAGTTCCGGACTACATTCAGTAGTGAAACACGTCCAAAGTTCAACGTTTTGCCCTTGAATGTATGTGTGAAAACGACCCTTCCAAGATGGATAGTTGTTCATATGATTTAGCTTTGGCGGGCGATTGTTGCTTCCCGTCTCACTCTCACTGAGCAATAGATTTTGAATGTTTTGATTTTGATTAGAAACCATTGCCCATTGACCTGCATTTATTGATTGTTGTTTTTGTGGCAATTGATTCATTAAATCGGAAAGCGAAGGCTGATTTTCACTTGGTCTTGAGTCCGAACTCCAATCCCACAGACCTTTGTTACTCATGTTTGATATATAAATGATAATACCTGGTCAAACAGTTGAAAACAAACAATTAGAACACTTCTGCAAGTCCACTGTGTAAAATTGACACAAAATGACGAAACACTCTTCCACGAAACAGACTTGTTTCTTTGAAATAGAATATGATGAAACAGACTTGTTTCGTTGAAGATATTGTGGCGAAACAGAAGATGTTTCGTCGAAGATATTTTTGACGAAATGCTTTTGTTTCGTCGCCTGCTTGATTAGTCAAAGATAAGTCTCAGACAACAAGATATTTTACTCTGACACAAGGTATGTTCGTAACACTATTTTTCAACGAAACATACTTTTTCACTGAAACTAATTATCACCTTTTACACAAAAGTCCATTTATAGTATTATATGTGACAACACTTAGGTTTCAACAATTTATAGATTAAGATCACAACAATGATAAGAACACTATGAAGATTGTCAAGAACACACTCAAGAACATGAGTTTTCCGGTGACTGATAATTTTCCGAAACACGAAAATGCACAAGATTTTCACTAAAAACCCAGTTTAAAGCATAAACAAACAATCTAACAAGGTTTTTTTTTTATAAAACTCTTTAGCATACAACAAGAAACCAACAGATTTTATGAATATTTTTCCAGAATTTATGATTTTTCAAGAACAAATTTTCAGAAAAACACACACAAATACTTGATAAAAACCGAACAATGTTTGATTTTAAACAAGGATTAGAGCCAAACGCTCTGATACCACTTGTAGGTCCCGAAATCTGAGGATCGATAACGAACCGAATCACTTGTTTATAGCAAACACGGTCACGTGTGCGGAATCCACGTAACTATGCCAAATCAAACATATAAAGCAATAACAACAAAGGATTAATCAATGAACCACAATCGATTGATTAAACGGGATGAGAACCGATTACAAACTGATGCAAACACAGTTTAGACAGAATTTCGACAGAGTTTCTTTACTGGTATTATCTCATCTCACTTCAAAGTGAAAGCAGACTTGGTTTATATAGTCCCTGGGCCCAACAGTCGACGAAACAAAAGGTGTCTCGGCGAAACAGAATATGGGCCAGACATTAGGCTTGAAACAGCCCATTACACGACGAATCAAGTGTGATTCGTCATGACTATCGACGAAACAGACTTAATGGATGTTGTTCTGTTTCGTCATGATATGTTCGACGAAACAGACCTGTTTCGTCGAGGACTGCATCAGCTGTTCTGTTTGCTGTAAACAGACAGCAAACAGATAGAACATATAAACACATAATTACCATTATACCCTTGTCATGCAACATGCATTGTTCATTAAACATTACATATCAAAAGAGACAAACAAGTCAGACACAAATGGATAGGAGGATATCCGACTTGGTTAACATCAAATACATACTCGATAAACCTTAAAAGACCGTACAAAATACAACGATAAGTAAGACTAGTTACAGACACTAAAAATGCATCAACAGTTCCGGATCAAATCGGTTACGTGTGATGTCGTATTCCATTATATCGTATCATTTTGGTTTGAAAGCACAAGTACTCCTATGAGTAGTGTTATGTGTATCAGGCGCCTACCATACATGTACATGACGTATTTTTTCATTAATTGTAGTATTATGATGTATATTGTTTGGGAACCACACCAAGCAAGTTAAAACCATCATTTTGCAAGTCCTATCACTTGTCCTCTTTTTTGTCGAAGGGGCATGGTTCCAACAAAAGAAATGACAACACTTTTGACTTGGTGAACCACCTCCACACTCCATAGAACCACCTCCACACTCCATATGCAAAGATCTATTCTACATGTTTAGACTCCTAAGACTAGCAATAGCATTTTTGCATACCTTTTTACTCTTTCTTACTGTCAAAAGTAAAAGGATCAAAATAGTTCAAATATAAAAAATAAAAAAATAAAAAAAATTTATAAAAGTATTAATTTCAAACTCAATAAAAAAAAGTCAAAAGTAAGAGGATCAAAATAGTTCAAATATAAAAAATAAAAAAATAAAAAATATTACAAAAGTATTAATTTCAAACTCAATAAAAAATGATTTTGAAACTTGTTACTTTATTCTGTTGTAATACGATTTTGAAACTTTATTATTTAAAAATAAGTCCATAAATCTCTTTAAATCCATATTTGATTATTTTCAAAGATCAAATGGCGTGCAACGGCAAGAAATCGATTCCAACGGTAACATAATCACGACTTTAATACACCGGTTCTGAAATGGTTACGGAGGAATCGGTTTCGGGTTGGAACCGATTTTATTTATAAAATGTGGAACCGAGTAGGTACCGACAGGTTTTATTTATAAAATGTGGAACCGGGTAGGAACCCTCTAGCCTTATCTCCAAGACTTTAAATATTGACAAGCTGAATTCTAACCCAATAAACAAATACTAAAATATGAGTGAATATGAACATGGGTTTGGAAACCAATTACCAATTTCATCTCAACTAAAGACTTCAGACAGATAGAATGGGGTAGTTCAACCAAATCATAATTCTGCACTCTATAAGTTGTAGGGTAAAAAAAGTGTTGAAAGTTGTTTGTAATTAAATATTATGAATATGTATGGAGGAGTGTGTATTTGGATAATTATCATAGACAAGATTTGTCATATGTGACTCTTTTTCGTAGACCACCAGAGAAGAAAAAAATGAGTACATGCTTTTGATGGGAAGTGATCTTGGTCAACACTTCAAAACCTACTTAGTAGGTTGCATGGGGAATATAATAGTTTAATAAATAGATGCATGTAATTGACGGCAAAACAAAAAAAAATGAATTTGCAATAAAGTGGTATTTTAGACCCAAAATGTAAAAAAAAAAAAAAAAAAGCGCCGAGCTTAGGCCAAAGCGGGGCGCTTTGGAAAAAAATAAAAACCAAAGCGTCGAGCTTAGGCCATAGCGGGGCGCTTTGATGTAAAGCAACAGACAAGGACTGAACCTGTCAGTCCTTGTCTGTTGACTTTAAACCAAAGCGCCCCACTTTGGCCATAGCGGGGCGCTTTGAGTGTGCAAATAGACCAAGGGCATGTGCGAATAGACCAGGCCTTTTACATAAACAAACGAGTGAAGCTACCAATTTACCCTTGTGTGCAAGGCACATGATTAGACTTAACTGAAAATTTTAACTAGGTTAGTGTTAAAGGACGTAGGATGTAATGGGTTTTCTGAATAAAGGACTGTGACTGTAATTATTGAAGGTAAATGTTATCCACTGTAATCCGATACAAACTTAAAGGACGAAAAGTGTAATTTATCCTTATATATTTCTTTCCTCTTAATGAATTTCTACAAAGTACTAACAGATGAAATATTTCAATCAAAACTAAAAAACGAAACACTTACAAATTAAGTATAATAACATATATACAACATATAGACTTAATAGTTAAGCCCCTTTTTCATTCACAAGCCACTTTTGTGTCAAAGCTGCTCAAGCATATGGCAAAAGCTTGAAATGCAGATAATGGGTGCATATAATCCATTGTAAACATGTCTTTTCCAACTTTACCAAATTGCAAGATCACATCATCATGGGCAGATTCCGAAGTGGATTCGGCGGTTTGTGGCCACCGCGGACGGGTGGTGGCGGCAGCAAGCTGGAAGTTCTTCACAGACGCCACCGTTACCCGTCCTTTGAAGTTAAGACACCAACATTGCAACTCTTCATGCCACCGCGGCTCTTTGCTTCTCAAAACCAAAGGCATGTTTTTCGGACGGTCACCATTTCCTGCAATGTCTGAAAATCTGGAGCTACCAAACTCACTTGGGTCATCAACCGATTTGGAGAATGAGATGCTACGAAATGAGTTGTCAAATGATCGTGGAACGAGGTTGTTGGTGCCACCAGGCTCTAGGGCGGAAATGGGGATCGTGTGCATTATGCAGTGCATCCTACGCGGACCATGTTTTCCCAATACGTTTAACTCGTATGCAACTTTGGCTATGTTAAAGCTTCCTGATGGAACCTTCGGCGAAACTCTTTTAGAAAACCGACGACTAGAGCCTGACCTGACTGCAGGGGCTGTGGCGGTTTGTGGCGGCTGGGAGTCGTAGATTATGAACTTTGTACCGAGAAAATTGGATCTGAAAGGTAACAGATTTTGTAAGTGTGACATTACAAAATAGTATAATATGTGCAAAAGTTATTATATATTTACCTGACTTTTCCAAAGTAACTGCTGTTTGATCTTGATATGTTATTTGCAGCCATTGAAATGATATA
This sequence comes from Helianthus tuberosus, assembly GCA_030545235.1. Classification (NCBI taxonomy): domain Eukaryota; kingdom Viridiplantae; phylum Streptophyta; class Magnoliopsida; order Asterales; family Asteraceae; genus Helianthus; species Helianthus tuberosus. The sequence goes on from JARYGA010031471.1 coordinate 41,285, forward strand.
CTCTGTACATGTACTTCTCCACTTTCGTTTCGCTGAAAGAAGAAATTTACCATTTTCGACCATCAAAGCTGCAAATTTCACAAAACTAATGGTATATTATTGCCAGATATTGACTATATTCTGCTACAATTTACGGGTGTTCATAAACTGTTGAAACTTGACTGAACCGCACAAATTGAAGAAAATCGCTGATGTGGGGTAAAATACACATATTTGTCCCGTGTAAATTGTATAATTTTTGTATAGTTTTTATTTGTTTTATTTAGTTTCTAGTATTATATTACATTATTTGGTCTTTTGGCAGGTCCTAGTGCAAATGGAGCGAAAAAGAGCAATAAATAAATATTCGGCTAGTTGAGTAGAGTGGACCACCAGGGACCGAATTAAAATTCCTTGATTGGGCCGAACCCACTTAGCTCTATATTATTATTAGAGGCACATATTATATTATTATTAGTATTGATTGTGGCCATATATTAAAAAGGAAATAATTGGCTGGGATGAAAGATACAACATTCTTGGACCAAAAAGCCAACTGGCTGGGGATGAACAAATGGGAGAAAGGCTGCCATATTGAAATAGGAGTCCATTGACTCGTTTGAACTGAATTGAATTACACATGGGCTGCCATAGGGGTTTAGCCTAGCGAATTAAATAGAAAATCGTGATGTTGGGCTTATGAATTATGATAATTCACATGACAATTACACTTGTGGTTAAATGATGGGCTAATAAAGAGTGAAAAGAGAACCGAAGGGAGGAGGAGCCCAATAGAAGTTGAAGGTTGTAATTGTGAGGAATAATAAAAGGGCTATTGGACGGCAATTATTTAAGGAGGGAGGTATTGAAGATTGACGGCTGTAGACGTATCATCAGCCGTAAGGAGACGCACAAGCAGGCCATATCTGGGACGAAATTTGAAGCTTTATTGGTTCGAGGGTTCAAATCGCAATCAAGACTCACGTCTGGGTTTGCAATTTATTAGTGTTCAATTTTTAATAACTCTGTGTTTTTTAAACTTGATTACTATGGATTGTTTATTATTCAAGACTTGTTTCTTTTTAGTGGCTAATCGCTCAGTTAGAGATTTATATGGTTCAGTGCATGGTTTTGAAAAACCGAGTTTAACAGTTTGGAACTTGGAGCCGAGGACCATTGTTTTTCAACTTTTTTTTAATCTATTTGGAGCATGCAGTGATGCGTTCATGATTTATCTTTTAACTGTTTGGTTCACGGTTTGGAACTTGGAACCTACGACATCATTCAAATCACCAAACAGAATCATTTTGGCCAGTCACGGGTTTGGTTTTCTTTTTTTCAGAACCGTACGGTTCAGCCAAGAATTTTATCATAGACGTACATAGATCCATAAGGTTAGCAGGATTATCTGTTCGACATTTAACTGTTGCATATTGGTAACGTTAAATAAATAACGAACACTCGTATAATCTTTTATAATAGTAGATAGTGTTTGGGTGTGCTTAAAACTGTTTGAAGTTGTAATATTCAGATAATAAACCGTTATAAATACAATTATTTAAAGAACTCACATTAAAAAAAGGAACATAAAGATAATAAGATAGAGAAATCTCAAGAACTATTCAAATAAAATGAAATGTGAAGACTTACCACTGCCAAGACAAAGATAAAGATAATAAGTCGAATTTGATGTATCCCTCTTAATGAAGCACTGAATCGTGGTATCCCGAGGCCCTGGCTGTAATGTAATTTAGTCGGGTTACTGAACATCGATAATAGCTATAGCTTAAATATACGGGTGAGCTAGAAAAATCGAATGATCTAACTGTAAGTAAATAAACAAAAAAACCAGACCGAAATAACCAAGCTGATTGAGAAAAACCAGTGTTTCAGTTATGTGTATAAGTAACTGAACTAACCGAACATACATTAAAACCACCCTTTATATACTTTTATTTTTTATAAATAAAATGTTATAGTTATGTTATAATATTTATAAATAACATATTAGTTGTCCTTTATTCTCCTTTTAAATTAAAAAAAAACGACTAATATTTTATTTCGCCCGAGATATAACTGGATTTACTAACTCAAGTCATCTTGAATCCACCTACACCAACGTCTAGGGCAGACGGTTAACTAATCCGTATTAAACTGAACTGTTTATAACCAAACAAATCAGGTATGAAGATATAAAAAGCGGAACCTCGCTATAGGTTCGGTTTTAACCCATAACCAAACCAGACCAAACCGAACCGACCATAGTTGTCAATAGCGGCTATAGCGACCGCTATAGCGCGCTATGTAGCGAGGCGACCAAGTGTCGCTATCTGGGTCATAGCGATCAATAGCGTGAATAGCGACAGTTTTTTTTTTTTTTTTTTTGATGTAAATAGTAGCAATTAGATATAGCTATAAAATAGTTGGATTTATAGGTTTTTGTTAAATATACATGTAAAATAGCATATATACCAAAGTATTTTGATATAATATACATATAAAAATTTCAAAATTCTTTTTCTAGTGGATCGCTATTTAATAGCGGTCGCTATTCGCTATTAACAACTATGAAACCGACCCATGCATACCCCTACGGTCAAAACCATCTGATTAATTAACAATCTACCTGTTTCAAAGCGATCGGAAATGTAATCTTCCCTGAAGATTCAGTGGAATCAACGATTTCTTTGCACATTTCCCTCCATGATCTACACACTGCTGCACAGGCAACAACATTTTTTCGCGCGGGCCATGTACTTTCACTCGCTTCTAATCTCTTTATCACATCACTTAACAGTTCAGACGGGAGATTTGCCCAACCGCTACAAGATTCAAAATACAGGTGATCATGTCTGTCCAACTTATCAGCATAATTCTGTGATTTACTTTTGTTAAGACTCGAAAGTTTTACTTCAAACCCACGTCTAGATAAACTCCCAATTCCATCTCTTAGATCACGAATTATGCTGCGAAATGACATTTATATTGATCTGAAATGTTTAGATTAAAGTTTGAATTTAGAATTTGATAATGGTATGATCATGAACAATTAAAGATTTACATGCAAAAAGTGAATGATAAGATTAAAGAAGAAAAGGCAAAGATAGAAAGAAGATTCTCACAAAAAAGAAGCTTAAATGATGTAAATAAAGAATCATAAAACTTTTACAACTTTCCCACCTCCTAACCTTTGAATACCTAACCTAATGCTTCGGTTAGGCCGGTGGGTAGAACCGCTAATGACGGATAGAAAATGACAAACTGAACCCGCCGGTTTTTACAGTTTGTCCCCACGATAGTGTTTAACGTACAAAACGTATGCTATGACAAGTTCGCATGCTATATCCCCAGAAAGGAAATCTCCCATGTTGAAAAAAAAAAAAAAAACAAATATCACATGTTAAAAAAAAAAAACATTTTCGCATGTTAAAAAAAATCGAATCTTAAAAGAAAAATCGCATGTTCCTGCAAAAAACCAAAATCGCATGTTCAAAAAAAAATCGCATGTTGATACTTCATCTCGTACGCAGCATACGTTAAGTCAACTTGTTCAATAATCGGTCTGTGTGTATATATTAAAGCGGGTTCCAAGTGCCATCTAACCGCGTATATTCAAACCGACCAAAGTGACCGACTTTCTTTTGTTTCGGCAGTTGAAATTCTCATATGAACACCCCTAAATTCTTCAGAGCAAAACTCTATTTGACGTTTACGTACACAATAATTAACTCTCAAAATATTGGTGGAAAAAGCTGCAAATTTCTAAAACTAAAAATAAATTCCAATTCTTGGTCCTTTGATCAGAGCCCCATCTCAAATTAAGGACCAAATATAAAATTAAAATGTTCAATCAACGCTTTTAACGACATACCTGGCAAAATTATTGTAAAAAATGAAGAAGAATTTAGGGAAATTTGAGGAGAACAGCAGCTAATGGAATTGAAATAAATGAGAATGAAACAATGAGAAAGCAAAACTTTGGAATTTGGTGATATTTTAGAGTTACAATGATTGATTCTTATCTTTCTCACCCGGCTTCTCGGTCTAAAGGCTTCTGATTCTGAACTTGACCCGTTTGAGAGGTTACTGGATGTTCTTTTACTCTGGTAGTTGCTGTGTAAACGATTAGTAAATCATTATGTGAAAGTTTGTTTATTTACTAATAAATAGTTAAATGTTTGGTTGGTCCATCTATTTTGCCATTTTTGCAGAGTTGGTTCCAATGCTTCAATAATTACAGAGTTGGTCCAAATTGTTATAATTTTTAAACTCGGATTATCATTATCACTAATCTAAATTAAATATCTCAGTTAAGTGTATGTGAAATATCTATACTACCCCTAAGGTTAAAAAACCAAATAGAAATATATGCTTCTTCCCCTCCACCCTTTTTTTTTTTTTGTTAAAAACCCCCACCACCATCTTCTCAAACCACCACCCACCACCGTGCATCACCATCTATTTGTACATAACTATAAAAAAATCCTCCGACATTTAAATTCTCATCCCAAAATTTTAAGTTACCATTAATGATGATTAGTCACTAATGCATCTCCTTCATTTAAATTCTCACCCTAAAATTTTAAGCTACCATCGAACTGTGTGCTCGACGTGGCTCAAAAGTGGACTGGAACATGTAGTGCATTAGCCACTAAACCACCATTAGAGTCAGAAAAGGGCACAAGAAAAATCCATCCTTTCGTTGATGTTTGTTGAAATAGTTCTTTGCAATGTTCTTCCCTTCAGTTCGACTATACCCATGAATCGACGATTGAATATAGAGAATTGCATAACATCCGACAACTTTCTCTGAGGGTTCTAAATCCTAGATTTTTATATCGGCCCAGGGATTTACGTTGATAATGAATTTAAACATCACCGGAAAAAAGAACCTGCACGGAATATTAACATTCGTGCTTATGACAATCTGGCGCATGCTACAGTTTTCTGATGGCTCATTCATTGTTCCTATTTCATTCATGATGAGGATACGTCCTTGGTCGGACCGAATCATCGACAAAATAGAACCAAACTATATCACATCAAGGTCGGATCGGGCAGATACCTTGGTACGCCATAACTAACTGGGCCCCACTTCCATAACTGCCGTGATAATGACTGGTCCGACCTTAACTAACTCGCCATGTCAGCACACCCAAAAACTATAAATACCCCGCCAAGACTTCCAGCAAGGGATAATCGCTACTTTCTCTCTCTAAACTCTCCTCTTTCTCTCGCTGACCTATTTCCTCCTCACAAATACTTATTCTCACGCCCGAGCTTGGTCACAGAGAGGCCCCCCTCCCTGTGACGAGGCTAACGGTGTGCTTTTTTCCTTGTGATCTTGCAGGTTCTTTGCTAGGTCATCTGAAGCTCTGCTCTAACCAGGTCGGACAAACTGGTTTTGAGTCTTCAGTGGCGACATCCCCTCGAATTCACATAATTCGTTTCCTTGTTTCTGTTCATTCGAAATCATGGCAGAATCAACGACAACAGTCTCCACCAGCACTTTCCCATCTTACAATGATATATGGGAAGGAAACGCTGCCTCCACAATTGCTTCAACAGCAGTTGCTGCCCCAGCAGCTTCGATAGGATTCGCGTCGGCTCCTCCAGCTGCAAATTCTGTAGGCGGAAGCTCTATCACCACGCTGTCTGTTACTGCCCCGGTCGCCACGCCACTACCTAACTTCGACAACGCCTTCCTTTTACGGAATGCCGATCTATTGCGTCAGTTACAGCAGCAACAACAGCGAGAGGAGATGCTGTAGAGCCTCCGAACGAACCTGTTTAACAATGTCTATCCAGGGGGTAACCCCGTCTCCGTTGGAACCTTCACTTCCGGATCTCTGGTAAGTTCTATGATCTCCACTCCCATAACACGCGTTACACAATTTTCTTCGATTACAAGTGCTCCGATGAATAACGATCTAAACGACCTGTTTCGCCAGGGATCTATGGGTTTAAACCCTCAAGATCAAGAGCTGCTCATGCCACATCACCCCACGTCTATGACTTCCCAATCAAAGTTTACGTTACGGATCGTCAATGCCCCACTCCCAGCTAAACTAAAGATGCCCCCTACGCTGAAGTTTTACGACGGTACGTCCGATCCGGACGACCATATGTTCGCGTTTGCCGGAGCGGCTAAGGTCGAACAGTGGCCTATGCCGGCTTGGTGTCTTATGTTCGCCCAAACTCTCACAGGATCGGAAAGGGTTTGGTTTGATGGGTTGCCAGAGGGGTCGATCGATCACTTTGAGGATTTCCGGCGTATATTTTTGCAAAACTTTTGTCAGCAGCGACGCTGCAAGAAAGACATTACCGAGGTTCACCATATAAAGCGCCGCGACGGAGAGTCCGTAGAAGATTTTATCGATCGCTTCAATCGAGAAAGCATGCAGATAAGTGGAGCGGTTGACCAGCTCCGAGTCTCTGGGTTCTATCACGGAGTTCGGAACAATCAACTTATGGAAAAACTCCATGAAGATCTTCCAAAAAACATGGAGATACTTATGGAGAGAGCTCGAGCCTTCGTTCGGGGAAAGAGTGCCTGCGGTCAACCGAACGAAACCACAGCAAGAAATGCCAAGGCCCGAACCACATCGTGGAGACGGAACGCGTCACCACCAAAAGATAGAAGCAGCAGTTGGAATAGAAGTCGTGGCCCATATCAGAAGTTAGATCGAAGCAGCTTCCGAACCGGAAACGTGCGTTTTAACACCTTCTCCGAGCTCACCAAATCGCCAAGCGAAATTCTCAGTACGGAGACTACCCGGTTCCCTACGCCGTCGAAGCAGCGACCTACCTCGAATAAGCACTCCAAGAAATATTGTGAATATCACCGAGACAAGGGCCATACGACTGATGAATGTTGGGCTCTGAAGCAAGAAATCGAAAAGGCCGTACGATCCGGTAAGCTCTCTCATCTTGTGAAAGAAGTAAAAGATGGAAAGAAATCTGCAGCAGCAATCGATAATCCGAACACCGAGCCCGGAATCAATATGATCCGGTCGACCGAATCAAGAGGGTTAAAGTGGTCGAACCAACATATGGCAGCATGGATGCATCAACCAACATACTTCCCTCCGATCGATCCAGACGAAGCTCAAGACGGACCAATTACAATTTCGGCCGTCATCGCCGGACATTTGGTCCGACGAATTTATGTGGACGGAGGGAGTGCTTTCGAAATCATGTATCTGCAATATTTCCAGCAGCTGAACCCCCAAGTAAAGAAGAGGTTGATTGAAGTCTCCACCCCTCTAATTAGTTTCTCGGGAGAGGTGGTTCGTCCGATAGGACATATTACCCTTCCGACAACATTCAAAGATGGCGACAAAAGCAGAACCGTCCAGTTAACTTTTCTGGTTGTTGGCACTCATTCGTCGCATAACATAATACTCGGACGACCCGGGTTGTGAGCTCTTGGGGCGATCAGCTCGACAATACATGGAGCCATTAAATTCCCTACCGAGGCCGGGGTCGCCACTATTTTCTCAGAATCAAACTCGTTTGTTGCCGAAGTAAGACATGCAGCGGAAACGAGCTCCAAAAAGTCCGAAGTACCTACGGAACTCTGGGCGATCAATCCGGATTTCCCCGAGCAACAAGTAGCTATCGGTGCTCAACTCCCAAAACGAACAAAGAAGCTCCTATGGGACTTATTAAGCAATTCAATTGACGTCTTCGCATGGAAGCATTCCGATATGCAAGGGGTCCCCAGGTCCATGGCACAGCATCACCTGAACGTAAAAGAATCAATCAAACCAATAGCACAAAGGAAAAGGCACATGGCACCGGATCGAGCCAAAGCGATTGCAAAAGACGTAAAGAGTCTCCTAGATGTCGGGATCATTCGAGAAGTCCGGTATCAAACATGGGTATCGAATCTCGTCTTGGTGCGAAAAAAGGATAACTCGTGGAGAATGTGCATCGATTTCACCGATCTAAACGATGCGTGCCCGAAAGATTGTTTTCCGTTACCAGAGATCGATGAGAAGATTGACTTCGTCGCCACGTTCAGGTTGAAGTGTTTCCTAGACGCATACAAAGGGTACCACCAGATATAAATGGTGGTTGAAGACGAGGATAAGACAGCCTTTGTCACCAACGAAGGAGTTTACTGCTTCACCAAGATGCCTTTTGGGCTAAAAACGCTGGTGCCACGTATCAGCGTCTAATGAGCAAAGCTTTCAAAGACCAGATCGAACGAAATGTAGAGGTATATGTTGACGATATCGTAATCAAAAGTCATGATGAAACCGCCATGCTAAAAGACATACTCGAAATGTTCACCCGACTCCGAAGCATCAACATGAAATTAAACCCCAAGAAGTGTACATTCGGGGTAGAGGAAGGAAAGTTCATGGGAGTCATGGTCGGGTCAAAAGGTTTGCGAGCCAACCCAGACAAGATTGATGCTGTTTTTACAATGAAGCCTCCGACATCGGTTAAAGAGATTCAGTCCTTAAATGGACGATTGGCTGCTCTCCATCGGTTCTTGTCAAAAGCGGCAGACAGATCGCTCCCGTTCATGGATGTTCTCAGAAAAAGCTTTAGATCGGAGTTTAAATGGACGGAAGAAGCTCCACGAGCCTTTGAAGAACTTAAAACTTATCTGGGCACTTTGCCAACTCTCACCGTACCGGAAGAAGATGAGGTACTAACGGTATACTTAGCTGCATCGTTCGGAGATATCAGTGTAGTGCTAGTTGCTCACCGAACTGGGGCACAA
>JARYGA010031472.1:0-61689 GCA_030545235.1 Helianthus tuberosus
GGACTTAATAATATGTATAAAATATATGTAATATATAAGCACATAATCCAAATAATCGAATCTTAGATGCTGAATAAGTGTTCATATGTCCAAGTACTAGATTATATCATCCTATAGTATGATAACTTGTAACGATTCTAATGGAACCTCGTTCCATGAAACCATATAAACTCCTTGGAGTACATAGTGTCAAGAACAAGTATCATATGTATTAGATGACCACTTTCACATGTCATTCTCATATGTTATTTTCATATTGTTTTATTCCGAATCTCGACTCTAAACATACTTGAACTTTAACCCTTACACATTCAACCTTCTAACCTCATCAACTTCGTCACATTGGATAATCGGAAAGCATATGAAATATTGTGAGTATACTTGAACCCCTTTTTCGTTTACCACTTTTTGGGGTGTAACATGTTGTTTATAAACTTACACACAAACTTTATCATAATACATAAACATTCCTATTACACGCATGCTTATTTGATTACTTGATACTTTAAACTTGGGTTGAGGACATTATGTGTTAGACTTATCATTAACTTCGTACGAGCCAAACCATGATATATGTAGCGCTATAGGATTAACGACCCGCCCATAGACTTGTGGTTATGTCATGAGCATCTTCCGTTTCATTATTGGTTTGATATGTTTGACACATGCCAATTTTATTGTTTATCTCGTATCAAGAGCTTGCCACATGGAATTGTTTAAACTTATCTTTTGATACGTATGTACCAAACTTGTATACTCGCCTTTGCTTTTGCAATGAACTTTATTTTAAACATGTTACAGGTTGAGGATGAAGATGCTATGAAATGAAGTAGCGTTGATGCCTAGATACACATATAGACGTTTAGGTTTAATCGTTGTATCAAATTTTGATTATGGTGTATTGTATTTGTAACGACTCACACAAAAACGTCCTAAAAACGTTCCGTAAGTATGAACCCGGACCCCTGATAAAACAGCTCTCATTAAAATACTATTTCTTATTTTAATTTAACCAAGAGGAAACCTTAATTGAGACACCCAAGTAATTCTACGCAAACCCTAAAATTATCAGAACAATCAGAATCAGGATCAGGGCCCCTAAAACTCAGGGAGGGGCATTTCCTAGTTAACGATTATCTAAATTACGTGCTGTCCAAGTTGAATTTTCAGAAAATGTTGACTCAGCCGAGCTAGTCCCACACGTGGCCACCCTATAGCCATTTTGTTAACCTTATGGACCGTAAGGTCATTAAGCTTACGGTCCGTAAGCTTGTCAATTTTGGTGTATAAATAGCAGGCTTTGGGACAGGCTTCTGGGCGTTCGTTCGACGAGAAAATTCGTTATATTCTCTGAGTTTTAGTCCGAATACCACAATTAACACACACGAAACTCTAATTAAGAATAGCGGGGTGCTGCAGAACAGGGTATTAGCACAATCGCTATTACGATTCATTGTCCGATCGATCAATATATCCAATGGATGTTTAAGTGCCGCCCACATTAGGGTTATACTTTATCGTTCGTCATTAATTTGACGGATCATCGTTAATTCGATGGATGAAGTATTGTACTTTATCGTTCGTCATTAATTTGACGGATCATCGTTAATTCGATGGATGAAGTATTGTACTTTATCGTTCGTCATTAATTTGACGGATCATCGTTAATTCGATGGATGAAGTATTGCACTTTGTCGTTCGTTGTGAAAATTTGATCTCGTGAGTTATCGTAAATGCTGGATTGATTACTAACCCAGAATTATGTGCCTATTATTAGATTTAGGTTAAAAAGACTAATCAGTAGGCTAGACTCTGCTCAAATTAATTCTGCAATCCATCAAGGCTTATCTGTAGACTTTGGTTGTATAAATCTGCATGATTATAAAGTGAGTCATTCTCCTTTTTCTCACAGTTTGTGAGTCATTCTCTCTTTTTATCAAATCTATTTACAAAATCATGTTTATTTTCAAAGTTATAATTACGGGGATTAAGTCTTTGTAATCACCAAATTACAGCCGGTATGTGGGGTTTTGTATACATTACTTGATAATCGTCACCATTGGGGCAGCCAATGGGGGATATGACCATAGTCACAGATTCGGTCGAGTGACAAGTACCGTGGGTAGTTGGTTTGATAATAGAAACATTGTAATCGCTCTTAATACTGTAAATTATAACAAACGTGTCATTTTAGTAAATAGAATGATTCACTCAGTATTTCCCGCTGACAAAACCTTTTTCAAACATGTTTCAGGTAATTACAGTAGAGATGGATACGGCACTGAAAGACGTCAAGAAGTGGCTTATTTTATTAATTAAATCAAATTAAGATATATTATTTTATGTAATAAAATTTATCTTTATTAAAGCTACCATTGTAAAATATGGGTTTATCCCATCTAATTAATAAATAAAATCCGGTGCTTTCTAAACTCTGATATTTTTCCTAACTCACGGTCCTGATGAAATTTCCGCTGCAACGTTTTTTTTAAATAATCACCGGTACCACTGGGCTGTTCGCGGCTCCCGATTCCGTCCAGGGTGGGTCGGGGGTCGTGACAGAAGGTGGTATAAGAGCCAACTCAAAGAGCCACTGCTTCAAGCCTTTAAGTGTTGTGATAATAATACCTAAGTGTATATAAAATAGTTAGGAAATTGCTGTTAACTGGTAGCACACATGATAGCATTTAGACTTGAATTTAAGAAAAGATGCCTTAGTATCAGCTTCAAGATAAGCTAAGTATTTATGTATGTTTTGATATACCATAAGAATGGTAATTAGAATATTGCAAGATATGATAAATAAGCAAGAATTAATTGTAATTATTGCTTATTAATATTACTTGGGCTAAAATAAAGATATGTTATGGAAATACAAGTTTCCTTAATTTTGGATAAAAGCCCTAATAAAAGAGGCACTTTTGAAAAGATACTATTTATGGGAAATAGAAAATTTCTCCGGCAAGACTGGGTATGGTGTGGTAGACTCTCCAGTTTGTCCGGATATACTGAGGTTACCGCTCCGACGCGAATCGGATAAGACGGGATATATAATATGTCAAATAAGTGACAAGATTTCCCTAAATAATATCATGATCTGATATCTGACTGATATTTGGAAATATGAATCTGTTAAATACATTGACTTGATAGATGGAATGTTTATTTCCACATGTGAAATATATGATTATATAGATATACATATCTATAAAGAAATTCCAAAAGTCAATTAAGAATAAAGCACTTGCATCTGTGTCTAGATTTCTTTATTAAGAATCTCTTTTCCAAATTATTTCGTTTGATCATCTGTCTCGTAGCTCGTGTGATAAAATAAATAAAGGAAACCCATTAAGTTGGGATACTATCGAAAGTATAAAGAATTTCTAACACTTTACCATAAACTATTAACGCAAGTAAAAAGCATGTAAAATTTTGATACAAGAAAAACACATAAAAATTTGATTATAAATCCACAGAAGTTGAAGTATATTACTTCCGAGGCAAGACCTTTTGAAAATATAAATTGGGCACGATAACACCAATGTTAAAAATCCGTCAGTAAGAAGAACTGCTAAAAGAGACATTTTGCCACATGATCCTACAAAATGAATATCTCTAAGGTACGCTAAAACAGGATTTCATAAACATCCGTGCACAGTCTAATCAGAGTCATAATTATTATCACTGCAAAAGGAGTCATATACCTTTGCAAAATTCCCTATTTCATTTTATTTGACATTTCCTGATAATGTCACTTAACAACGGATATCACTCGAAATTCCAGATAGAAGTTCTTATATTTCTTTTGTTGAAAATTCTGACTTCTGCATATAATAAGTTGACTTTCGCATTTCTATTTTTCTTAACGGTCATCATATCAGGAGAATTTATTTCATAGTAGCGAATATTGATTCATTTCATTTCTTGGTAAATCCACACGTTACACATGCACCGAATTGTTGTGCATGTGGTTCGTTTAATTTCTGAATTCCACTGGAGGGCTTCATTCTAATTTGTCGTTTTATCGAAACTCAAATATCCTTTAGTTAGAATTGATTTTAGCATGATGAACCGCATTATTGCTAAACAATGACTCTTAATATCGAGTCAATAAATTTTTGAAAAACTCAATTTTCTTTAGCATCCATGATTTCTGTTATGACCATATCTGAATTTTCTTATTTAAACTCGTTTTGTTTAAACCGAGTTCAATTATTTGAACTTGCTCGCATTACTTATTCAATTCAAGGTTCCATATGATGAATAAAACCATCATATTTAGAATAATCCTAACAAGCATTTCAATTCTCTTGAATTATAACATGCTTATGGGATCCTCGACTTCACTAAATCATTTCTTTAATTACAATCACTTTGTGGTAACATTTTCACAAAATCTGAAGATTTCGCTAATCTCGGATTTAATTATTTAATTATTTATATTAAATCCACTTTGTTGATTTATTCTATACAAGTAATCTTAAAACAATCATGTGCTCAGATAATGATTCCTAAATTCATATTTCGATATATCTCTTAATAATTATTACAACATCAATCTAGCCTTTCGTGATAAATTATTACTTTAACATTTTCAATCGAAAAACATTATATAAAATTTATTTTATATATAGAAACTTACATAAGTGATTACATAATTGACAAAAATAGTACTACTATATTCTTATTAGTCAACATAATGTGTTTATATTTAACCAAAATGGAAATTTCACAAACTAGGCATCTAGCTCGATTGGCTAGACGCGCGAAAGGGTGTGGCCTAGACCCGGGTTCGATCCAGGGGACGGCCGGTTTCACCATTTTATTAGAAATTTTTCCATTTAAGTATATGTTTAGTTATGTATTACTAATATTAGTTTTATTATTAATAAGAAAATATTAATAATAATCGTATTAGTATTATTTTTACTAGGGTTATTATCAAGGGTAGGTATTGGATAGCCTAGCCTTAATTAGGCATGGACTGATCACTTATGCTTAAACAAGGGAGCACTAACCAATATCCACCATGACAATGACTAATTAATATATATATATATAAATTAAGTCATCATACTTATTTAGTAAATTTTAATTATATATGAAAATATACATACTTTGGAGAAGACATATTTTCATAAAATAAAAGGGACAAATAAAACATTATAAATAATAATGATTTCTTTTACAAAATAATATTTTGTAACATAATAACTTCATTGCGATATTTGTAATATATAAGTTATTTTACATAATAAAATACTAAAATATTTAAAAGTAGTGACCATTTACATATAATAAAAATGTGTCACAAATAATATTTATATTTGATATGTAAGATACGGTTCAGACAAGTACACAAATAATATATATATATATATATATATATATATATTACATTTGCTTTACAAATATAATATAATGGTGGTCTTACCAAAACAATTTATACTTATTTCATTTCAATCTCTAGGACATAGTATGAAAACTATGGTCACTAATAGTATACTATCACATTGTTTCACAATTAAAACAATTTGGAACTTTAATTAATGATACACTAACTCTAATATCTTCTGGTGTATCTTTACAATCCACTCATCTCAACACTTTGATTTTCTAATATCATAAATATTTGACAAATCATTTTTCATACTTTTATTTCAATTAGAACCTGTCAATTCTAAATCTTCCTCAGTTACCAATCAAAGTAAGATTTCTCTTGACAAAGAAATTTATTAATTCTAAAAATTTTAAATATCTATTGATCCTATATCTTTTAGCTTGCTCTGGAAAGCATATCATTTCATTTCATTCGTTTATCATTGATTTCTTGAACTAATTTAGTTGAACCATTGAATCCTACTTATTGTACAATTCATATTTATAAAATTTAATATTTCAAATTCTGGGTCATCTACCCTAATATCATTTTTATTAACTAAAAGGTGACATAATTCCAAAAAGAAATATCATAACCCAAATACACTTGGAAGCTGGAATCTGAGATGAAGAAAAAGTATTCCTATTTATTCCAGTAAATCTCGAGGACGAGATTTTTATTAAGGTGGGTAGAATGTAACGACTCACACAAAAACGTCCTAAAAACGTTCCGTAAGTATGAACCCGGACCCCTGATAAAACAACTCTCATTAAAATACTATTTCTTATTTTAATTTAACCAAGAGGAAACCTTAATTGAGACACCCAAGTAATTCTACGCAAACCCTAAAATTATCAGAACAATCAGAATCAGGATCAGGGCCCCTAAAACTCAGGGAGGGGCATTTCCTAGTTAACGATTATCTAAATTACGTGCTGTCCAAGTTGAATTTTCAGAAAATGTTGACTCAGCCGAGCTAGTCCCACACGTGGCCACCCTATAGCCATTTTGTTAACCTTACGGACCGTAAGGTCATTAAGCTTACGGTCCGTAAGCTTGTCAATTTTGGTGTATAAATAGCAGGCTTTGGGACAGGCTTCTGGGCGTTCGTTCGACGAGAAAATTCGTTATATTCTCTGAGTTTTAGTCCGAATACCACAATTAACACACACGAAACTCTAATTAAGAATAGCGGGGTGCTGCAGAACATGGTATTAGCACAATCGCTATTACGATTCATTGTCCGATCGATCAATATATCCAATGGATGTTTAAGTGCCGCCCACATTAGGGTTATACTTTATCGTTCGTCATTAATTTGACGGATTATCGTTAATTCGATGGATGAAGTATTGTACTTTATCGTTCGTCATTAATTTGACGGATCATCGTTAATTCGATGGATGAAGTATTGTACTTTATCGTTCGTCATTAATTTGACGGATCATCGTTAATTCGATGGATGAAGTATTGCACTTTGTCGTTCGTTGTGAAAATTTGATCTCGTGAGTTATCGTAAATGCTGGATTGATTACTAACCCAGAATTATGTGCCTATTATTAGATTTAGGTTAAAAAGACTAATCAGTAGGCTAGACTCTGCTCAAATTAATTCTGCAATCCATCAAGGCTTATCTGTAGACTTTGGTTGTATAAATCTGCATGATTATAAAGTGAGTCATTCTCCTTTTTCTCACAGTTTGTGAGTCATTCTCTCTTTTTATCAAATCTATTTACAAAATCATGTTTATTTTCAAAGTTATAATTACGGGGATTAAGTCTTTGTAATCACCAAATTACAGCCGGTATGTGGGGTTTTGTATACATTACTTGATAATCGTTACCATTGGGGCAGCCAATGGGGGATATGACCATAGTCACAGATTCGGTCGAGTGACAAGTACCGTGGGTAGTTGGTTTGATAATAGAAACATTGTAATCGCTCTTAATACTGTAAATTATAACAAACGTGTCATTTTAGTAAATAGAATGATTCACTCAGTATTTCCCGCTGACAAAACCTTTTTCAAACATGTTTCAGGTAATTACAGTAGAGATGGATACGGCACTGAAAGGCGTCAAGAAGTGGCTTATTTTATTAATTAAATCAAATTAAGATATATTATTTTATGTAATAAAATTTATCTTTATTAAAGCTACCATTGTAAAATATGGGTTTATCCCATCTAATTAATAAATAAAATCCGGTGCTTTCTAAACTCTGATATTTTTCCTAACTCACGGTCCTGATGAAATTTCCGCTGCAACGTTTTTTTTAAATAATCACCGGTACCACTGGGCTGTTCGCGGCTCCCGATTCCGTCCAGGGTGGGTCGGGGGTCGTGACAGTATTTCCCTTGAACTTGATGTTATTAGATTTCTTTGTAATATTGACAAATGAATTATGAAATGAAATCGGTTTATTAAATATTGTCACAAATAGCGTTATGATGTCTCTAGCAATCTTCACACTTCGTCTCATCCCGATGTTTCCGCCATTGGTTGGGGTGTGACAGCAAAAGCGTAATTTTAGACGGAGAGCAAAACCGTAAATTTAAACGGGGAGTAGAATTAGAAATGGGTTTTTGAACTGAGGGCAAAAGCGTAAATTTTGAACCAGAGCAAAAATATAATTTTATTTTGAATTAGGTGCAAAAACGTAATTTTAAAAAAAGGACAAAATCGTAATTTTAGGCTCGAATAAAATTAAATTAAAAATAGGTGGTCCAATAGGGAAGTGCCAGGCAAGCTGCCTGGCACTATTCCCTGAACTCGTTTTTGTATATGTATTGCCCCGCCCGTGTTGCAGGGCAATAAGCCAAATATTTCTCTCTCACAAAATGTATATCTGTACAGAGGGCAAAATCGTTATTATATTTTAAACTGGAGATGAAATCATAATTTTAAACTGAGAGCAAAATCACAATTTTAGCTAGGGGAAAACATAATTTTATTTTGAACTGTGGGCAAAAACGTAATTTTGAGCTAAGGGCATAATCGTAATTTTGAGCTAGAGGAAAAAACAACATTTTATTTTTAACTGGGGGCAAAAACGTAATTTTAAACGGAGTGCGAAACCGTAATTTTAAACCGGGAACAAAATTAAAAATGAGTTTTTGAACCTAGGGCAAAAGCGTAATTTTAAGCTAAGGCAAAATTATAATTTTATTTTGAGCTGTGGGCAAAAACGTAATTTTAAACATAGGACGAAAGCGTAATTTTAAACTGGGAATAAAATTAAATTAAAAATGATTTAGTCAAATAAGGAAGTGACAGGCCGCTAATAATTTTGAGCTAGGGAGGAAAACATAATTTTATTTTGAACTGTGAACAAAAATGTAATTTTGAGCTGAGGGAAGAAGCGTAATTTTGATGTAGAGGGAAAAACAACATTTTATTTTGAACTGGGGACAAAAATGTAATTTTAAACGGAAGGCAAAAACGTAATTTTAAACTGAGAACAAAATTAAATATGAGTTTTTGAACCGAGGGCAAAAGCGTAATTTTGAGCTAGGCGGAAAATTATAAATTTATTTTTAGCTGGAGGCAAAAAGTAATTTTAAACGAAGGACGAAACCGTAATTTTAAGTTGATAATAAAATTAAATTAAAAATGGGTTGGTACAATGATGGCAATGTTCGCTGAACTCGTTTTTGTATATGTAGGATAATTCACAAGATTCTGATTTGTTAAGTTTAGTCAAACTTGTGACATCATCATGACATAATCATGATGATGTGTAAACGGGAATTGGTTCGCGGCTCTCCGTGGTTCGCGTGTTGAACTCTGGGGCGCACGACGGAGGAATGTCGTGACGTCGGGCTTGAGCCGAACCTAACCGAGTCGAACCGAATCGAACCGAGTCGCGTCCAGATAAAGTGTACCAACAAACTCCCACTTGGACGCTACTCGTGATGGTTCGTCTTCCATATCTTCCATGTCGGAGGATCTTCAAAATCTTCACGTGTCGCAATCAGGGAGTGTATCAACAAACTCCCCCTTGAATGATGCTCGTGAATCTTTTGAACTTCAAAACTTTAGATCCTTGTGGTGTTGATGAGTGATCAACTGCAACCCGATCATCTTGATCTTCTGATTGCATCAACGTCGTGTCTTCACTTTACAGATTGTCATCTGACACGATCTCTTCGTCTTTAGCTGTTTTGGATGCCACATCTGCACAAACAACAGAACTAAACACGTAATGAGAACAACCGCTTAGAATATAGACAAATTAAACAAACGACACATATGAGATCAAATCTCAATCAAACACCGACCGACAACGGTTTGAAAGTTTAGAAAATGATCAATTTTAATCCCTTATTTTCAAAACTTGTTAACTTCAACTGTTTATGAAGATGCAATTGTTTTCCGGCTTACAATCAGGATTTTGGGTAGGATAGACTCGAGTTCCAACATCGGTCAATCAAAAATAAACTAGAAGCAAAAAAATTTTGGCTTTTATAAAGTTTATATTAAAACACACCTAAAATCTTTTTGGAATTTTTCATTTTTCAAATGTAAAGACGAAAAGCAGTAAGTAAATATATACAGACATTCTTTTTTAAGAGTTTCGAGGGTAAGAGAATCATATCAGTGTACGGTCATGCCAAAACACTCTTGTTGTTCTTTTAGGTAACAATTAGATAAGCATCCTATAACAATTATCGGTATTGTTGTCCACATAAGCTCAACTTATCAGATGTAATCATGGCGAGGGGATACGATTAGTGTATGATTTATACTTACCGACCGGTGTTCATCCACACACGATACATTCCCGTATCAAGGTATGCACGAGAGTTCATCTTACCGGTGAGTATACCGTTTATCATCTGTTTGACCGTATAAAAGATGTGAGAAACTCACTTATTTTGATTTGAAAACAAGTCCTGTGTGATAGAATCACTTATTGATGAGAAACTTGATTTTCATATCCATGAGGGCACAGGAGCAAGTCTGTGAACAGGTCAGTACAAACGTACAGCAAAGAGACGAACTTGACTCCCGCAAGAAAGCTGTGATATATTATCACTTATTTTGTGTGGACATGTGATTGTTGATCACTTATTGAGGTCGAATGCAATATGTACACGTATGTAGAGTATCATGGAAGATCTAGACTTTGTCTCCCTTATTTTTCGGTAAAAGAAACAACCATGATACCCAGATGATAAACAGCATAAAGACCGAATATCTCAGAACCTCGGCAATCTCTCAAACGAAATTTCGGTACTAAGACCATATGCCAATGAATGGTTCCCACACAGTCTTCAGTAGATTTAAGGTTTATATCGCCCTGCACACTTTAAAATGATTGTGAGCCTACCGATACATCTTATATAGAGCTGCTTAACATATTTCATTTTAAGTTCATTTCAAAGAGGTTTAGACAGACCACTGATGTACTATCATATTCTCTTTTTCTCGCCAGGAAACTCATTTTTGTTTTGCCATGTTTTTGGGGTTTTGACATTTTTCGATGTTTTTGAATTTTCAAATTTTGGATTTACTCCCCCTAAAATCAACAAACTATGATAAATTTTAAAAACACAAAGGTATTTACAAAAACGATTTTCCGATGTGGGTAAACTCATGTTTTACCTCAATGCCGTTTACCAAAATTAATTTAATAAAAAATGATTTATCGAATTTTGGAAAAATGAGTTGGCACGTTGGTACTCGGTGTGGACCATGACAACATTGACGAGTTTCTTATTGAAACAATCACGTGTGAGGTGATATTCGAGATCAACGTGTCTGGCCAAATAGTGCTGTACGAGATGATAATAATTCATAAAGCAGCTTAAATATCGACAAGTATAGGAGAGATTAGAAATTTAAAACCGTATCCTGCAACTGTTTCATGCATTGCAAGGAATCTGAGTGCTCTCCAAAACTGGATATCCACCAGGTGTGGATTTCAAAGTCGATTTTGTAGCTACTGAGAAATCTCTTCACAGCAACAAGATAATAAACCTTTGGGTCCGGCTGGTCTTCCATATTGCACCAGCGAAGGTCTTTATCTTTCTCTTTGAGAAGTAGTGTGCGGTTGTTCAATCCACGCCAAGGCATCCGCACACCTGGTTGGTTTGTTCAATAAACACATTTTCTTCAATCACACCGCGAAGAAATGTACACTGCACGTTCGTCTTGTTGATTTTGAACATCAGACGTGTTGCAGGTGCGTACATTTTGATTGAATCTATCCTGGGGACCCGATCAAAGCCTTGAACAATCAAACTTTGGTATGATTTGCATTTTGTCGAAGGTTTTCAATTTCTTTCGACAGACAATTATGTCTTCTTTTCTTTTTCTCTCCATCAAAGGCAACAATTTCTTTGTTGCCGATCTTGTGCATGGACACTCCACTATCAACAATCCGATGACTATCGATAGTTCCTCCTGGAACATCCTGCACACTCATTCAGAGATTAGTTGGAGAGGGGGACCCAAGCCTTCATAGACTTGGGTTGCCCCTGAGAATCAAGAAATGTAATTTCAATTTCTTGAAGGTCCTTAAATTGTAAGCCTCCCCCTGAATCCTCACCTGTTTTCGGTTTCCAAGCCTGTTTCCTTTTACCAGTTTGTGTATTATGTACAATTTCTGGTTTTAATGGTTGTGACAAACTAGGTTTCCTATTAATATATTTTACTTCCGTTTTTACAGCCTTTTCGATCACCTTCACATTTTTACGTCGTTGTTTTGTTTCTTGTTCTTTAATAGTACGTTTGTCATTTTTGGGTGAAACAGGACGACGTTGTTGGTGACCTTGTTCAGAAGGGGCCCTTTCAACAAAATTTGCTTTTGGAGAGTTTGTGCAGTTTTCGATAATGTGTCCAAACTCCCCACGTTTGAAACACGATCTCCTTTCAATAAACTTAGGAGATTCTGTCCGATGGCCTGACGTTGAAGTAGTAGATCCAGATGTACTAGCTTCACACCCGTTTGTGTGTTGGGTGTAATTGTTATCACTATTACGTTTCAAAATTTTGACTTTTTGAACAAAATCGGTATTTGATTTATTTTCAAAAGTCTCCACTTTATCAGTACCCTAGGAGGCCACAAATTTAACGTCTTTTCATTTCTTCTTGTAACGAGCTCCTTTTGTTTCCGCCTTTGGTTGTGTAACCTTAGGCTTTTGAGCTCGTTGTTGTTGTTTACCCTTAAAAGCGACAGGTTGTTGCTTAGTCGGTAATTTCTGATTTCCATGCTGTTTTCTAATTTCAGCTTTTGGAATAGGATCACATTGAGTTACAGAAACTCTCGGAATCGCTTTACCCAAAAACTTAGTTGTATTATCTTCAAACACTTTATCAATCAAGGATTGATTGACGTTTTTGATTGGAATATCTTTCTCTGAATAAATTTTACTATCACCGACCAAAGTATACAACACGTTATCACTTTTAATGGTAGACACTGTCTCAGTGATAGGATCTATCTCTTGTTTAGCACCAGCTGATTGCAGAGCAGGAGTAGGAGGATCACACAGAATGTGATTCTCAAAAGGCACTTCTACTCCTTTTCTATCGTCCGAAGAATCATAGTCCTCAACGGTTGGAGGACTTTGATTTGAAGCACATGATGACTTTTCCTTGCTATCAGATGAGCCCTCTGATGAATTGTCCATTTTGAACAATTCATCGGAGGGCTCATTAAACTGGGAACAAAATTAAATATGAGTTTTTGAACCGAGGGCAAAAGCGTAATTTTGAGCTAGGCGGAAAATTATAAATTTATTTTTAGCTGGAGGCAAAAAGTAATTTTAAACGAAGGACGAAACCGTAATTTTAAGTTGATAATAAAATTAAATTAAAAATGGGTTGGTACAATGATGGCAATGTTCCCTGAACTCGTTTTTGTATATGTAGGATAATTCACAAGATTCAGATTTGTTAAGTTTAGTCAAACCTGTGACATCATCATAATGATGTCATGATGATGTGTAAACGGGAATTGGTTCGCGTCTCTCCGTGCTTCGCGTGTTGAACTCCGGGGCGCACGACGGAGGAATGTCGTGACGTCGGGCCTGAGCCGAACCTAACCGAGTCGAACCGAATCGAACCGAGTCGAGTCGCGTCCACATAAAGTGTACCAACACACATACAAGAAAGCTATACACGTAATGAGAACAACCGCTTGGAATATAGTCAACATTAACAAATGGCACACGTATGACCAACTCTCAATCAATCACCGACCGACAACAGTTTGAAAGTTGTAAAATTGATTAATTTTAGATTTTAACTTTCAACACTTGCTAAATTTCAACCGTTTATAAAGATGCAGTTGTTTTAGGTTTCAATCAGGTTTCAGGTGAAAAAGACTCGAGATCCAACATTGGGCAATCAAAAATAAGATAGAAATAAAATCTTTTTGGTTTTTATATAGTTTATATTAAAACACACCTAAAATCTTTTTGGTATTTTTTGAATATTTCAAATTTAAAGACGAAAAGCAGTAAATAAATATATACAGAGATGCAGAAACTGAAAACATTAAATAAATATTTACAGACATTCTTTTTGTGAGTTTCGAGGGTAAGAGAATCATATCAGTGTACGGTCATGCCAAAACGCTCTTGTTGTTCAGCTAGATAATATTAAGATAAGCATCCTATAACGATTATCGGTATTTTTGTCCACTTAAACTCAACTTATCAGATGTACTCTTGATTAGGGGATACCTTAAGGTATGATTTATACTTATCGACCGGTGTTCATCCACACACAACAAATTCCCGTATCAAGGTATGCACGAGAGTTCATCTTACTGGTGAGTATTTATCATCTGTTTACAACGTATATGATGTGAGATACTCACTTATTTTTTAGATGAATACAAGCCATATGTGATTAAATCACTTATTGATGAGGAACTTGATATTCAATGCATGTGGGGCAAAGAGCAAGTCCGTGAATAGGTTAGTACCATCGTACCGACAAAGAGACGAACTTAACTCCCGGATAAACTGTGTTTTTTATCACTTATTAATAGGGACATGTGATTGTTTATCACTTATTGAGGTCAAATGCATCATGTATTATATACATGTTTATATGATATTTACACGTATGTATCGTATCATGGAAGATCTAGACTTGCGTCCCCGTTGTTTTCGGTAAAAGAAACAACCATGATACCCAGATGATAAACAACATAAAGACCACGTATCTCAGAACCTCGGCAATCTATCAAACAAAATTTCGGTACCAAGACCATATGCCAATGAGTGGTTCCCACTCAGTCTTCAGTCGATTTAGATTTATATCACCCTACATACTTTAAAATGATTGTGAACCTACCGATACATTTTATATAGAGCTGCTTATCATTTTTCATTTTAGGTTCAAAGAGGTTTCGACAGACCATTGATATACTATCATTTTCTCTTTTTCTCGCCAGGAAATTCATTTTTGTTTTTCTATTGTTTTTGTGTTTTTGAAATTTTTCGATGTTTTTGTATTTTTAAAATTTTTCAGTGTTTTTGTATTTTTCGTTTTTACTCCCCCTAAAATGCAAAAAGTATAAAAAATTAAGAAAACACAAACAAATATTTACAAAAATGATTTTCCAATGTTGGTTTTACTCTGGCTTGACCTTAATGCCGTTTACCATTAGTAAATAGTCAAATCGTGATTTGTCAAAAGCTTTGGTAAAGAGGTCGGGACGTTGGTCATCGGTGTGGACCTTAACAACATCGATAAGTCTTTTATCAAAACAATCACGTATGAAGTGATATTTGATTTCGATGTGTTTGGTCAAAGAGTTTTGTACGAGATGTTAGTAATCCGTAAAGCAGCTTAAATATCGACAAGGATAGGAGAGATTAGAAATTCAAAATCGTAATCCTGCTACTACTTCGTGCATTGGCAGGAATCTGAGTGCTCTCCCAAACTGGATATCCACTCGGTGTGGACTTCAAGGTCGATTTTGTAGCTACTTCAATTAACCGAGATATCTCTTCACAGCAACAAGATGATAAACCTTCGGGTCCGGCTGGTAAGTGGCAAATGGAGCATGCGGGAAAGCTTGTACACATCATCATTGGACGGTCCATACATGATGTCTTCCACATGCTTTTGCACCAGCAAAGTGTAACACCCTTAAATTTTTTTTTTAATACAAATTTTATAACAAAAGATATTAAATTAACATAAGTTTCATAAGTAATATAAACCTTAGTCAATTAACAACTAAGTTGGAACATTCAAAATTGTTTAAGAAATTGTTTACAACCCATGAACAAGTCTAAGTATGATTAAAACATTGCGGAAGCTTCAAAAATCGTGTTCGGTTCTTCATCATTCGCTTGACCGCCATCCGTAAGATCCACCTTGTTACCTATGGTCAAAACCTTTAAAACATTAGTTCTGACATTGTTATATAGTACATAAATACAAGATCCAACATCAAAATTTGAATAATAAAATACTGTTTTGTTTTCTGGTTCCACCGTAACTTACGGTGTCACCGTAAGTTACGGTAGGTTCTGGAAATTCCTGGATCACCGTAAACCAGGGGAAATCTGCCGTAAACACCTGACCCCTACCGTAAGTTACGGTACTACCGTAAGTTACGGTAGTTCCGGGAAATCCATAATTCGTTTGTTTTGTTCATTGTACTCAAACCCAACTCTCGGATTTCGCTTTTCTAACAAACCAATACATTAAATTCTCGTATTTCTAACATGTTATTTATTAACCTATATCAAAGATCAATCCATCATATTCCGGAGCATTAACCATGCTTTACTTGATTAATCGACCCGTTGGCTCGTCTAAGGAATTCCTCCCATATGACGACTACCAACGAGTTCCAACCAAATTTGACCAATCATTCAATATAGCGACTTCACCGCTTAATTCAAAACAAATTTTATTCAAAAATTCAATTACGCATTATATAATCATCAAAATCTACTTAGTGTAACGGGTCAAGTTACATACCTTTAAAGAAAGACTTTCAAACGTGCGTCCACACCGGTTTGCCCGCTAGATGCCCCGGCTTCCTTTCCTATAGAGTTCAATCACTTTATGTTTAGAACTCTTTGTTTCACATACATAACGCACATTTTATCATACATCACTATTATGCGTTTTTAACTTAACAATTCAGTTTCAAGCCCTCCTTGAGGCATATTATCAAACACTTTAAGGGCTGAATTTTATATCTTTCATATTCAAGTTCATAGCTTGCTA
The DNA here is from genome assembly GCA_030545235.1 of Helianthus tuberosus. NCBI lineage: Eukaryota > Viridiplantae > Streptophyta > Magnoliopsida > Asterales > Asteraceae > Helianthus > Helianthus tuberosus. The sequence continues at coordinate 16,588 of JARYGA010031472.1, forward strand.
ATTAGCTAACTTAACATCAATATAGCCTTCATATATCATTTAAACATCATACTTTTCTGAAATCACTTTCTATCATCAAATTACACTAGAATAATCATTCTAAACCCTAGTGTTCATCATCATATTGTAAAACCCACAACCCACCTTCAATGTGTTCATGGAATTTCCTGAATTTGGACATGATTTCAGATGTAGTTGTCTAGGTTTCACTTCTAGACACTATATTATCCCTAATCTAACCAAATCACATACATGCATCATCAAATTTTGAATCTCCCAAATTCATAAGAATTTCAAACAGAGAATTTTCATAGAATTTTACATACCTTACAACCCCCTTGTGATGGGGATTACTAATCTTAACTCTGATTTCGATTTAGGAGCCAATTGGATCTTGAATTTGTAGGATTTAGCATGAACCAGGGTTTTGGATGAGTTCAGGTCGCCCCTCCCTTGTTATGGTCGATCCCCACTTCCAGATTTTAGTTTGTGTTTTAATGAAATAGTTTTTATTAAAACTATTTCCAATTTTAACACTTTTGGCCCCTCTTGTTTGTATTATTTTATTTCTATGTCTCAAGCTACTATTAAGTGATAAACTAACTAGGTTAGTGTCTTTACTAACTAGATTATCTCACAAATCTATTTGCAACTGAATTACGAATTTAAGAATTTGTATTTTCGGGATGTTACAAGTCCATCCCCCTTAAAAGGGTTTCGTCCCCGAAACCAAGGTACGTACCGAATAGTGTAGGGTAGAGACGTCGCATCTCTTCTTCGGGCTCCCATGTAGTGTCCGAACCTTTCCTATGCTCCCATTTGACCTTGACTTGATTAATCACCTTGTTCCTCAAACTCTTCTCTTTACGATCTAGAATTGCGATTGGTTTTACTGCATAGTTGAGGCTGTTATCCACTTCGATATCATCGTAGTGGATACGAGCAGTTTCGTCTGCCAAACATTTTCGGAGATGTGACACGTGGAATGTGCTATGAATCCCACTCAACTCCTCGGGTAATTCGAGACGATAAGCTACTTTACCAACCCGTTCAGTGATTCTGAATGGCCCAATGAATCTCGGGCTTAGTTTCCCCCTTTTTCTGAATCTAATAATGCCCTTCCATGGGGAAACTTTTAGCATAACCATGTCGCCAACCTGAAATTCAATTGGCCTATTCCTTTTATCCGCATACGCCTTTTGCCTGTCTTGAGCCGCTTTCAAGTATGCCCGAACCTTATCAATCTTTTCATTTGTGGCTTGTACTATATCTTGGTGGGCGAGTTCACATGGACCCACTTCACCCCAACATACCGGGGTTCGGCACTTCCTACCATAGAGCATTTCGTACGGTGCCATCTTAATACTAGATTTGTAGCTGTTATTATACGAAAACTCGACTAACGGTAGGTGAACATCCCAACTTCCTCTAAAGTCGATTATACACGCCCGTAGCATGTCCTCCAATGTTTGTATTGTTCTTTCACTCTGTCCATCCGTTTGAGGATGGTACGCAGTGCTAATGAACAATTTGGTTCCCATTTGCTCTTGGAAATCTCGCCAGAAATTTGAAGTAAACCGGGTATCCCTATCAGACACGATGGATACCGGCACCCCATGACGTGCTATTATTTCATTAGTGTAAACTTCTGACATCTTTTCTGATGTATAAGTCTCACGGATCGGAATGAAGTGAGCACTTTTCGTCAATCTATCCACCACTACCCATATGGCATCGAAACCACGATTCGTCTTGGGCAACTTGGTTAGTAGGTCCATTGTAATATGTTCCCATTTCCAAACCGGAATTTCTAACGGTTGGAGTTTGCCGTATGGTTTCTGGTGCTCCGCCTTGACTTGTAAACATGTCAAGCATTTTTCCACATACTTCGCCACATCCCTCTTTATTCCAGGCCACCAATAATTTTGTTTCAAATCATTGTACATCTTGGTCGCACCCGGATGAATTGAATATCGGGATTTATGAGCTTCATCAAGTAGAAGCGCCTTCACCCCACAAGTATTTGGAACCCATATCCTTCCGGATCGAGTCTTTAACCCGTGATTCCCATCCGACAAATCTTTCAACTGACCGATTATTCTTTCTTTCTTCCAATTCTCTTCTTTTACTGCTTCTAATTGCGCCTCTCGAATACGTTCAAGTATACCTGAGGTCACCACGAGTTGCATTGATCTTACTCGTATTGGGACATAGTCCGCTTTTCTGCTTAGAGCATCCGCCACCACATTAGCCTTTCCGGGGTGATAGTGTATTTCACAGTCAAAATCTTTCACCGTTTCTAGCCATCGCCTTTGTCGCATATTTAACTCCTTCTGATCGAAGAAGTATTTCAAGCTCTTGTGGTAGGTAAATATGGTGCACTTTACCCCATACAAGTAGTGCCTCCATATTTTTAATGCAAATACCACCGCAGCCAACTCGAGATCGTGCGTGGGATATTTCTTCTCGTGTATCTTTAATTGCCTCGAGGCATAGGCTATTACCTTGCCTCGTTGCATCAACACGCATCTGAGCCCCAATAGTGAAGCATCCGAATAAACCACCATGTCTTCGACTCCGTCCGGCAATGTCAGTACCGGAGCTTGAGTTAATCTTTCTTTTAACGTTTGAAATGCTTTTTCTTGGTCGACACCCCAAATGAACTTTTCTTTCTTCCGGGTTAGCTTTGTTAGCGGTGACGCAATCTTGGAGAAATCTTTAATGAATCTCCTATAGTATCCCGCGAGCCCCAAGAAGCTTCTAATTTCCGAAGGGTTCTTCGGGGGATTCCATTTTGACACAGCCTCGATCTTGGACGGATCCACCAATACTCCGTCGGCACTTATGACATGGCCAAGAAATTGTACCTCTCGTAACCAAAAGGCACATTTAGAGAATTTTGCATATAACCTCTCTCTCCTGAGTGTCTCCAACACCTCTTGTAAATGGTGTGCATGTTCCGCTTCACTTTTCGAATACACCAAGATGTCATCGATAAACACGATGACCGACTTATCCAACATTGGTTTGCAAACCCGGTTCATGAGGTCCAAGAAAGCCGCGGGTGCATTTGCTAGCCCAAATGACATCACGAGGAATTCGTAATGTCCGTATCTCGTGCGGAAAGCCGTCTTCGGTATATCTTCTTCTTTGACCCTTAGTTGGTGATACCCCGATCTAAGGTCAATTTTTGAAAACCAATTCGCACCTTGTAATTGGTCGAATAAATCATCTATTCTCGGAAGCGGGTATCGGTTCTTTACCGTAAGTTTGTTTAACTCCCGGTAATCGATACACTTGCGCATGCTTCCGTCTTTCTTCCTCACGAACAGTACCGGTGCGCCCCAAGGAGACACACTCGGCCTTATGAATCCCTTGTCAAGCAGGTCTTGAATTTGGGACATCAATTCTTGTAATTCCGATGGCGCGAGTCGGTATGGTGCTTTAGCTACGGGTTTTGCGCCCGGAACCAATTCGATCCCGAACTCTACTTCCCGTTCAGGCGGTATCCCCGGTAAATCCTCCGGAAACACATCTTCATAATCTCGTACTACCGGTACATCTTCAATCTTCCGTGATTCTTTCTCGGGCTCATTCGCGTATATCATAAATGCCTTGCATCCTCGCTTCATAAGTTTGTGAGCTTTCAACATTAAGCACACTATGGGGTTGCCTCCTTTTTCGCCATAAATAGTGACGTGTCTCCCGCTTGGAGATGTTAATTTTATCTCCTTACGGAAACACACGACTTTTGCATGGTGCTGGGCTAGCCAATCCATCCCAACGACTACTTGAAATTCCCCCATTGACATCGGGATTAGGTCTATCAAGTATTCCTCATCGTCGATGCTTAATTTGCAGCCTCGACAAACATCACAAACTATAAAACTTTTATTGTCCCCTATTTCAACTTCTAAGGGCACAGGTAATTTCGTCAATACAAATGAAGGATGTCGAATAAATCCATGCGAAATGAAGGATTTATTCGCACCCGTATCAAACAATACACGTGCTGGAATTGAGTTTATTGTGAATATACCTGAAACCACATCGGGTTCTGTCTTTGCTTCAGCCGCGGTAAGTTGGAAGGACCTAGCCTTCGCTTTGGGAGCTTCTGTTGGAGACTCTTTTGTGTCTCTCTTTCCCACCAACTCGGGGCATTCAGATTTCTTGTGACCGGGTTGATAACACTTGTAACAAACAGAAACTTTCCCGGGACATAGTGATGCGGTGTGCCCCGTCTTCCCACATACCGGGCACGGCTTGTCTTTGAAGTGGCACTCGCCTTTGTGCCGTTTACCACACACTTTGCAACTCGGTGACCCGCCTTTAGCATCCACTTTCTTTCCCGATTCCGTAGTTCTAGCTTTCTTTGTAGGGCTTGGATTCACATCATGTGCCCTTCGTTCACCTCTCTCCACTTATTTCTTTAACTCGATTTCCCGCTCCCGGGTGGTGTTGATAATCTCCGTAAGGGTTTCGTATTTTGACGGAGTCATAAATTCCCGGTACTCGGCACTCAGCATGTGGTAATAGTAGTATATCTTTTGCTCTTCAGTGGTGACTAACTCGTCACAAAATCTCAGCTTATCCATGAAGATGCCCGTGATCTTATCAATTGTTTCACCCTTTTGTCTCAGCTGGATGAATTCTTCTTTGATTCTGTTAATAACCGCTTTGGGACTGTGGTGTTTAAGGAATGGTACCTTAAACTCATCCCAAGTCATAGCCGTCGCCGCTTCGGCTCCCATTTCCTTCTTTTTGTTATCACACCAATCCTTGGCTTGATTTCTCAATTAACCCGTTCCGTAAGCAACAAAGTCACCTACGTCACAATGGGTTCGCTCAAAAACTCCTTCAACGTCACTTATCCATCTTTGACAAATTATCGGGTCAACCTCCCCGTTATAGATTGGCGGTTTACACGCCATGAATTCTTTGTACGAACATCCTTTGCGTTCTCCTGTTTTCTCCTTCATAAGGTTGACAATATCCTCCAACCTTTTAACTCGCTCTTCAACAAGCGACAACACCGTATTTTGGATTTTGTCTATAAACCCGGATAGACTTCCTTCAATTGCCTTTCCTACCTCTTCGGCAATTGTCTCTTTCATTTGTTCGGTGCTTGTTTGCACCGGATTATCATCATTCCCATCAGACATGTTGAAGCTGAAATGTTTACATTTAAACATTAAACATTTCATTTATAATATTGCTTCATTTGTTTCGGTTTAGCCAAGTTCCTAACTTGCTTTAACCGTTCACACTTAATGCACTTTCCGGGTTTGAGTGTGTTAACACACTCTTCCCATGCATCTCAATTTATTTCTCATACTTACATAAGGTATAATCTACTAATATAATAAATTAATTCTTACCGGACGATCAGTCAAGCTTGGACCGAACACTTTGTTGACAACCTTAAGCTCTGATTACCAACTTGTAACACCCTTAATTTTTTTTTTAATACAAATTTTATACCGAAAAGATATTAAATTAACATAAGTTTCATAAGTAACATAAACCTTAGTCAATTAATGACTAAGTTGGAACATTCAAAATTGTTTAAGAAATTGTTTACAACCCATGAACAAGTCTAAGTATGATTAAAACATTGCAGAAGCCTCAAAAATCGTGTTCGGTTCTTCATCATTCGCTTGACCGCCATCCGTAAGATCCACCTTGTTACCTATGGTCAAAACCTTTAAAACATTAGTTCTGACATTGTTATATAGTACATAAATACAAGATCCAACATCAAAATTTGAATAATAAAATACTGTTTTGTTTTCTGGTTCCACCGTAACTTACGGTGTCACCGTAAGTTACGGTAGGTTCTGGAAATTCCTGGATCACCGTAAACCAGGGGAAATCTGCCGTAAACACCTGACCCCTACCGTAAGTTACGGTACTACCGTAACTTACGGTAGTTCCTGGAAATCCATAATTCGTTTGTTTTGTTCATTGTACTCAAACCCAACTCTCGGATTTCGCTTTTCTAACAAACCAATACATTAAATTCTCGTATTTCTAACATGTTATATATTAACCTATATCAAAGATCAATCCATCATATTCCGGAGCATTAACCATGCTTTACTTGATTATTCGACCCGTTGGCTCGTCTAAGGAATTCCTCCCATATGACGACTACCAACGAGTTCCAACCAAATTTGACCAATCATTCAATATAGCGACTTCACCGCTTAATTCAAAACAACTTTTATTCAAAAATTCAATTACGCATTATATAATCATCAAAATCTACTTAGTGTAACGGGTCTAGTTACATACCTTTAAAGCAAGCCTTTCAAACGTGCGTCCACGCCGGTTTGCCCGCTAGATGCCCCGGCTTCCTTTCCTATAGAGTTCAATCACTTTATGTTTAGAACTCTTTGTTTCACATACATAACGCACATTTTATCATACATCACTATTATGCGTTTTTAACTTAAAAATTCAGTTTCAAGCCTTCCTTGAGGCATTTTATCAAACACTTTAAGGGCAGAATTTTATATCTTTCATATTCAAGTTCATAGCTTGCTAATTAGCTAACTTAACATCAATATAGCCTTCATATATCATTTAAACATCATACTTTTCTGAAATCACTTTCTATCATCAAATTACACTAGAATAATCATTCTAAACCCTAGTGTTCATCATCATATTGTAAAACCCACAACCCACCTTCAATGTGTTCATGGAATTTCCTGAATTTAGACATGATTTCAGATGTAGTTGTCTAGGTATCACTTCTAGACACTATATTATCCCTAATCTAACCAAATCACATACATGCATCATCAAATTTTGAATCTCCCAAATTCATAAGAATTTCAAACAGAGAATTTTCATAGAATTTTACATACCTTACAACCCCCTTGTGATGGGGATTACTAATCTTAACTCAGATTTCGATTTAGGAGCCAATTAGATCTTGAATTTGTAGGATTTAGCATGAACCAGGGTTTTGGATGAGTTCAGGTCGCCCCTCCCTTGTTCTGGTCGATCCCCACTTCCAGATTTTAGTTTGTGTTTTAATGAAATAGTTTTTATTAAAACTATTTCCAATTTTAACACTTTTGGCCCCTCTTGTTTGTATTATTTTATTTCTATGTCTCAAGCTACTATTAAGTGATAAACTAACTAGGTTAGTGTCTTTACTAACTAGATTATCTCACAAATCTATTTGCAACTAAATTATGAATTTAAGAATTTGTATTTTCGGGATGTTACACAAAGGTCTTCGTCTTTCTCCTTTAAAAGTAGTGTGCGGTTGTTCAATCCACTCCAAGGTATCCGCACACCCTTTTGGTTTGATCAACAAACATATTTTCTTCAATCACACCGAAGAGAAATGTATACTACACGTTCATCTTGTGGACTTTGAACCTCTTGTGGAAGAAAAATCCATGAATCTTCGAAAAGCTTCAAACGTGCTGCAGACGTGTACATGTGACAACTCGTGTTTTGAAACCTTCTATCGTGCCTTGATGTAACTTGTATGAACATTACGTGACTTATTGATATGATTTGATTGGATGGAATGTTTAACTGTGTAAATGTAAGAGTTATTGGTTTAATTGGAACATGATCGCACAACATCGTTGGGCCGCACACCTTACCATTGATCACACATCTTTATTTTGTGCACTATTGTTCTCGGCCCAAAAACCCAACCTCCCCGCGTGTTAGTCTACGTCCCAAACAAGTGAGCCCGGCTCAACCTAAGCGTATACACATCCACCTTGACTGATGTGTTTCCCATAATTTTCAAAACACAAGAAACACACAACAACCCTAATCCCTCCTCTCCCTCTTCGAACTAGACGGCAACCCCTTCTCTCGAGTTTCTCCTCATCTCCATCTCGTGTTCGGTTAATACAATGAATACCCTTGTTTGATTTAACTTCTTCTTGTGTTTGGTGATGTGATGCTATAGTGTGTTGTGTGATATATCATTGTTTACTGTTTATTAAACAAGATTCATATGATGGTAGAAGTTGGTTGAGCATGGCATGATAATTAGTTATTGGATTTGATCTAGAAACATGATGATGATCGATAGATTAGGGCTCATGTGCACTAGAAACTGGAATATCTAACATGATGACAATTGGTATTCTAGGGTAATGATAAGATGATTAATGTTGCTTGATGAATCGATGAATGATTGAAATTAGATTCAGTGTAGTGATCTTGTTAGCAATGTATTAGCATGATTATGATACTAGGGTTTGACGAACTCGAGTAGTAGAATGATTATGTTAACCGAATTAAATGGAATGTTGATGAACATGGTAACTCCCAATAAAGAATGATTGAAATTGTGGAATGAAACTGATTTAGCATGAATCAAGGAAAGTGTAACTACCTATGCTTGGGTCGCACAAGTTCTAATCGCACAACCTGGCCCCAATCGCACAAGTGTTTGGGCGTATATGTCATTGGGCTGAAACCCAATTGCACAAGACATATGGGCCGAGGGTGGTGTGGATCGAACAACCCAGTTGAGTCGCACAAGGCCATCTGAATCGCACAAGGTCATTCGGGTCGCACAAGACATGTGGGCCTAAATGCCCGGGCCGTACAATTGGGTACTTGATGTTTGGATTGTTATGTAATAATCGTTGATGAGCCTGCATGTTAGATTGTATGATATAGAACGATTTCATCATGCTATGTGTTGTTGCTGTTAAGTGTTAAAGTGTTAAGTGATGTTACTTGCTGAATTCGAAGCTCGCTAGTAAACAAAACTGATTAGTAATGATAACAATGATTAGGACGTGGTTGGTAGATCAACTGTGAACAAGTAATTTACATTACCGAGAAATCCAAGGTGAGTTCACTGCTCTTTTTCAAGCATGCGTCCCGGGGAGGGGCAATCGGTAAATATTCCGGGGAGGAATATTGGGTAATGGGTTTGACTAGAATGTTAACCGGAATGTTGGATAATACACTCACCCCTATCACCTTAAGTCCCATCTTCTACCGAAATGGTTGCTGGGGAGGCAACGGGGTTATTAGTTGATATCGCTATTAGGTTTGTCACCCTCACACCGTACCGGGGAGGACGGGCGTGAACTAATTACCTTAACCACTCGACCAATGTTTGATAGAGCATTGGGGAAGGGCAAATAATCTGGAGCCATCTGCGGTAATCGAGTTATTAACAACATCGAATATCTGAAATGATTTAAACTCATATCTGGTAACTAAACATGTTAACAAACTTTGAAATCACCAGCGTTGCCTGATACACTTGTCTGCATGCTACAGGTCGTTAGATTCATGGTTGGAACTTGCTATCTGGGAGTGACGGGGTAGTCATGGGTCGAGTCTCTTGGATACATGTTCTTTGGTTACGTACACTTGTTTTAAAACATTGATTAACGATTTACATTATGCTTCCGCAGACGTTTTGGTTTAAGTTATGAATTGAAACTATGTTATGAAATAAATGGAAATCTTTTATTTAATATATTGTTATAGTTCAATGTGATTAGTGGCTGGATCCTGGTACGTCACACATCCCGCGGTGTTTCCACATGTGGTATTTTGGGGGTGTGACAGTTTGGTATCAGAGCCACTGGTTATAGTGAACTAGGTTTTAAAACGTTTTTATAAAACCAGAGTATAACCGAACAACTTTGAAATCGACCATGACACTCAGCTCCAGATTGCAAGGTTCGTCTCTCGTTTACTTATTGCATAGTATATCTAGTGTACACTTATGTATGATGTTGCATGTGATTGCACACTTAGAACTACAGGCTGAATTCATGTGTTGCTTGCCAACGTTATGTGGTTGATAGAGTCACAATGCGACCTCCCTCTAGACTTTCATGATTTATGTTTTGTGATGCCTTTTGTCTTGCTACTCGAAATCGAGGAACCTTTTAGCGCAAGTTGGGAGGAGCTGAGATAAACATGCAAATTGCATTGTTATTATGGGTGGACACATAATAATAAGGTGGGGTGCATGTGAGTCCCAATGAGGCTTAACGAGTGTGAAAGGGGTTTCGCTCTGTTATATGACGTAAACTTAGTAGTCTGTAGAAGTCATCGTGATGTTTGACTCCTACTCAACTCCGACCCTTAACTTTTTCCCTTCTATTATATAGAATCATGGGTGGACGTGGTGGATGTGGTGGTGGCCACGGCGGTGGACGTGGCAACATTGCTATGACTCAGGCCGAATTAACCGACCTGATCAACACTCGTGTGGCTGAAGCCCTAGCGGCTTATCAGGATGGTACGATATGTGCCAAATACTCTTATTTCTTGTGTCACGTACTCAACTCTTACCCGTGTGTTGTATTTCCTTTCGTCCTTAGGTCAACAAGTGAATCAGAATCAAAACAATCCGCCTGTTTGCACGTTTAAGACGTTCATGGATTGTAAGCCACATACATTCAGTGGGAATGAAGGGGTTGTGGGGCTACTTCGTTGGTTTGAGAAAGCTGAGTCAGTTTTTGCTCTGTGTAACTATCCCGTGGGGGACCGAGTGAAGTATGCTACAGGCACATTAGAGGATGGTGTAACAACTCTAATTAAAATTATTATTTCTTATTTTATTATGTCCAATAGGAAACCCTAATTGAGACCCCCAAGTAATATTGCATGACCCCTAAAATTTTCAGAACCATCGGAACTAGGATCAGGGCCCCTAAAACTCAAGGGGGGGGGGGGGTATTCCCTAATCGTTATTATCCTCACAGTTTGCTGTAGGATTTGAATTTCGTCGAATTGTGACTCACCAAGGCTATGTTGGGCACGAACCTACCCTACCCTAAAAGTGACCCGTCGCACCACGCGCCAGGACCAGGTGGGTCTGGCGCGCCACGCGACAGAACCCCTTTTTCAGTAAGTATCAGGGGTTTGGCACTTGAATGGCACTGTTGGTTCGACGTTAAAATTCAATTTGTAAGCTGAGATATCATCTGTTTAGTCCAAAAACACACACAAGCACGAAATTCTGCCGCAATAACAGGGTAATAACTCGATCACTGCTACGATTCAATGTCCGATCGATAAAAACCAGTCCGATGGATGTTTAAGTGCTGCCGGTACTTGGGCAATACTTTGTCATTCGTCGTGAAGGTTTTGATCTTGTGAGTTGTCGTAAAATTTGTATTAAGTTACTGACCTAGTTTTCATGTGCATTATTATTTGAATTAGGTTAACCAGGCTAAAATCAGTAGGCTAAACGCTGCCCGTCTAAATCTGCAATGTGAGTCATTCTCTTTTTATCAAAATACTTTACAAAACCCTAAATGTTTTCCAGTTATAATTACAGGGATTAAGTCTTTGTAATCTTCAATTACTGCCGGTATGTGGGGTTTTGTATACATTACTTGATACCCGTCACCATTGGACAACGGGTTAGCCAATGGGTGATCTGACCATAGTCACAGATACTCTCCAGTGACAAATACCGATTTGGGGTAATCGGTAGATAGAAACAATATAATCACCCTTAATAATGTATATTATAACAATGTGTCGTTTTGTGCAACCTGAGTGACTCGCCAGTATTTCCCTGCTGATAAAACCTTTTTAAAACATGTTTTAGGTGATCTGCTGTGATCCAGGAAAAAGTGCCGTGTAGCACTACAAGCTTGAAGAGGTGGCTCAATAAAATAAAGAAACATGTTTTAGTAAAAACAAGGATTTGCCAGTGAAATCACCTTTATTGTAAATTATGGGTGTTATTCCCAATTTGTAAAATAAAATAAATTGGGCATTTTCAAGTTTTAAAAGATCCTGTTAAAATTCCGCTGCCAACATAATAAGTACCACGGGTTTCTGTCCCGCGGCTCCTGAAACGGGTAAAACCGGGCCGGGGGCCGTGACAGAAAAAGGTGGTATCAGAGCCACTAATTTAAGCCAATTATGTATGTAGAAATACTTAATTTTTCTGACTGCCATTCTGTGATAATGTGAAAATTCAATTTACAAAATTTTAACTTAGAATTTTGTGTGTTTCTTCATATGCTAACAACATGAATGAGTTGTCTAAAGCTCTTCAGAATATCACTATCCATTCTACTGACATGGAAGTTTCCAAGGGCTTTTCCGGTTATTGGGCCGACACTGAGGAACCAATGGTATTCCAAGCCCAACCTCAGGAGAAACCAAAACCGAAAAAGAGAAGAAGACTCGTAGGCTGGAGGCGTGTGCGTAGGAAGAAACCAGCGGTACAGAAAGTGATAAAGACTGAGGACCCGAAGGATAAAGGCAAAGGAATAGAGATCGGAAAAGTTTAGGACACGCCCAGGAAATGCCATCATGGGAGGAGCTGGATCGTAAACTGGCACTTAGTGATCTCATCAGACCTGCTGATGAAAACCTTTTCAATTACCCAGCGGAAGCACAACTTCAAGTTAATCTAGAGCCTGCTATCCAAGATCCAATTATCCACCCCCGACCTCTACCAGAAGAGCTGGAAGAATGGTCGACAACTGACTGGAAATTTCAGAACCTTTTGAATAACCCTAATACCTTTTTCCCCCAATTTAACCCTGAGCCTCCACTACATCCACCTATGAGCACAGAAAACTTGGCTGAACTCCGCCACTATGGCGAGGAGCTGGTGGATGCAGGAAATAGAATCCGGGAAGTGGGAGAAAGGATATCATGGAAGTACGACGAGAGGGAACGTCGTTTCTGAAATACCAGCTGACGGGATCGTATGTGGTTGTGTGGTTACGTGTCTAATAATAATAAATATTAATAAAAATATAATCCTGTAAAATAACTTAAAATAAAACCTTTGTAAGATAACTGGTGTGTATGGACGCATATTAAAATATATAAAATATGGAAGTCGAAAAATCGACAATTTTGGCTATACGTGTTGACGTGATTATCTGCGATTATTTTATTATGTTTGGTTGCTATCTATCTTGTACTAATAACTTATATATATTAAATACCAGATGGAACACGCTAGTAATGGACCAGTTAACGAGGTTAACCAATCTGAGCAAAACAATGGAGACCAATTTCTTAACAGACAAGATATAAAAAATATCGTTGCTCAAGTAATAGCCAATGCTATTCCAGCAATCCTTGCTGTTGCCAGAAACCCAGTTGAACCTCAACCAATTATTCCTAGCAAACGTACTCGTGATGACAACTTCAGTAATAGCATAAATGGAGGCGGCAATAATAATAATAATAATAATAATAATAATAATAATAATAATAATGATAATGACGGGATACAAGCCCCATTCCTTAAAAGAACGAAAGCTGCAACGTCTGGTTGCACTTACAAGGAATTTCTTGCTTGTAAACCTGTTGAATTTGCAGGCAATGAAGGGGCGACTGCTGCACTGCGTTGGTTGGAGAAAACTAAGGCAGTAATTAAAATAAGTAAATGTGCCGAGGAGGATAGAGTCATGTATGCTTCTCACCTTTTCAAGGAAGAAGCATTAGAATGGTGGAATACGGTGTTGCAAGCTAAGGGAAGTGACATGGCTTATGCCATGAGTTGGGAAGAATTTAAGTGTCTGGTGGAAAGAAAATTCTGCCCAGAATATGAAAAAGAACAAATGGCGAACAAATTCCTGAGCCACCGAATGGTGGATGTTGATTGTCTAGGGTATACTTCGAAGTTCTTCGAATATGCTCGAATTGTGCTTACTCTGGCTTCGCCAGAACCGGTACTTATATCTCGCTACATTTGGGGTTTAATTAGCGAGATCCGTGATATTGTCAAAGCTGCGAGACCCCGCACAATTGACGATGTTGTGGAATTAGCCAACACTTTGACTAACGGACTGGTGCGTATGCGAGAAGAAAACAGAAAGAAGGAAGTGGCCCAAAAGATTACCCAAGGATTTCGTGTGGGTAATAATAGCAACTTCAAGAGAAAGGGGACTGGATCATCTTCCACTCCGCCGTTCTTCAGAAACTGTAAAAGAAACATTTTGGAAAATGCAATGAAACCTGCAACTTCTGCAAAGCTCTAGGACATCGTGAAGAAGATTGTAGAAAGAAAACAAATATCTGCTATAACTGTGGAGAATCTGGGCATTTCAGACCAGAATGTCCTAAATTGGTCAAACCAGCAGATAACAAGGCCAAAACTGCTGAAGGGACTAACAAGAAGAACGCAAGAGCCTTCCAATTGACCACGCAGGAAGCTGAACTGATTCCAGATGTAATAGCTGGTACGTTCTTAGTTCACAACGTTTATGCGAAAGTATTATTTGACTCTGGTGCAAACCAAAGTTTTATAAATACTTCAAAAACACACACAAGCACGAAATTCTGGCGCAATATCAGGGCAATAACTCGATCACTGCTACGATTCAATGTCTGATCGATAAAAACCAGTTCGGTGGATGTTTAAGTGCTGCCCATACTTGGGCTATACTTTGTCATTCGTCGTGAAGGTTTTGATCTCGTGAGTTGTCGTAAAAGTTATATTAAGTTACTTACCTAGTTTTCGTGTGCATTATTATTTGAATTAGGTTAACCAGGCTAAAATCAGTAGGCTAAACGTTGCCCGTCTAAATCTGCAATGTGAGTCATTCTCTTTTTATCAAAATACTTTACAAAATCCTAAATGTTTTCCAGTTATAATTACAGGGATTAAGTCTTTGTAATCTTCAATTACTGCCGGTATGTGGGGTTTTGTATACATTACTTGATACCCATCACCATTGGACAACGGGTTAGCCAATGGGTGATCTGACCATAGTCACAGATACTGTCCAGTGATAAATACCGATTTGGGGTAATTGGTAGATAGAAACAATATAATCACCCTTAATATTGTATTTTATAACAATGTGTCGTTTTGTGCAACTTGAGTGACTCGCCAGTATTTCCCTGCTGATAAAACCTTTTTAAAACATGTTTCAGGTGATCTGCTGTGATCCAGGAAAAAGTGTCGTGTAGAACTACAAGCTTGAAGAGGTGGCTCAATAAAATAAAGAAATATGTTTTAGTAAAAACAGGGATTTCCCAGTGAAATCACCTTTATTGTAAATTATGGGTGTTATTCCCAATTTGTGAAATAAAATAAATTGGGCATTTTCAAGTTTTAAAAGATCCTGTTAAAATTCCGCTGCCAACATAATAAGTACCACGGGTTTCTGTAACGCGGCTCCTAAAATGAGTAAAACCGGGCTGGGGGCCGTGACAGATGGTGCCTTAACTTGGTGTAATGCCCAGGTGCAGATTTGGGCATCGAAATGGCTAATGCAACTACTTGGGATGATTTCAAGGAGTTGATGCGTGAGGAGTATTGTCCTCGTGACGATATACAAAAATTAGAGAACGAATACTACAATCGGAAGATGGAGGGGTCCGAGATCGAGCCTTACACAAAACGATCTCATGATCTAGCAAACATGTGCTCTAACTTATCAGGACCACCACCTCGAAGAATCGAATTGTACATCAAGGGCTTAGAACCACCAGTGAAGAGTTTGGTCACTGCTGCAAACCTTAACAACCTGCCTCAGATAATTCGTTTAGCACATAAGATTACCGACCAAGAGGTCGAATGTGGTTCGCTACCGCTTCGTGTTTCTGCTACTCCTAGAGCTACGACTACCCCTTCTAGTGATAACAAGTGCAGGTGGAATGATACGGATAAAGTGTCCAACTCGAATCAGTCGCAGAAGAAGCTAGACAGCAGCAATAACCATAGCTTCAGTCAGTCCTCCTCTGTTAACCAAGGTCAGAGAAACAATCCGAATCAAGGCTCCTACGCTGGAAGGCAACCAAAGTGCAACAAGTGTGGTTATCATCATCGTGGACCGTGTGTCCGAGCTTGCCATAGGTGTGATAAGGGAGGCCATATGGCAAAGGACTGTAGAGCTCCGTTCCCAAAGCAATAGCAGCAGCAGCAACAGCCGCATCAGCAACAACAAAGTCAGCAGCCCCATCAAAACCAAGGTAATAGGAAGGGGTGTTTCCAGTGTGGGGACGAGGGTCACATTAAACGAGATTTCCCTCAGCTGAATCAAAATGCCAATGATAACAACAACCACCAGAATAACAATAATAATGCTGGAACAATAATAACGGCAACAACGGGGGAAATGGTGCTCGTGGAAGGGTGTTTACGATTGGTGCTGGTGATGCTAGGAACGACGGCAATGTCGTGACTGGTACGTTTTCTGTGAATAATCTCTTTGCTTCTGTGTTATTTGATTCCGGTGCCGATTGGAGTTATGTGTCCTTAGAGTTCAGTCGATGATTAGGGTTAACTCCAACATCTTTAGAAGCTAAGCATATAGTATAATTAGCTAATGGTAAGACAATTGAAGCCTCACACATTATTATGGGATGTAAACTCGATCTTGTGGGTCAAGTGTTTGACATTGACCTCCTTCCTGTTACCCTCGGTAGTTTTGATGTAGTGGTTGGTATGGACTGGTTGTCCAAGAATCGTGCTGACACACTTTGTAAGGAGAAAATCGTACGTATACCACTCCCTATTGGAGAATCACTGTCTGTCCAGGGCCATCGAAGTGGTGCTATGGTTGGTATTATTTCTACTATGAAAGCCCAGAAGTGTCTACGAAAGGGTTATCCTGCTATTCTAGCAATTGTTACTGATACTCCGCCTGAAGAAAGGAAGATTGAAGACCTGCCAGTTGTTCGTGAGTTTACCGATGTGTTTCCTGAGGAACTTCCTGGTTTACCTCCTCACCATTAAGTGGAATTTAAGATTGATCGTACACCAGGAGCGGCCCCAATTGCCCGAACTCCTTATCGTCTTGCACCTGGGGAGTTGCAAGAGCTATCAAATCAACTTCAAGAACTGTTGGATAGAGGTTTTATCTAACACAGTTCTTCGCCTTGGGGAGCCCCAGTTCTGTTTATGAAGAAGAAAGACGGGTCATTTCGCATGTGTATAGAGTATCGAGAACTCAACAAGATGATCGTCAAGAACCACTATCCTTTACCACGTATCGACGACCTGTTTGACCAGTTGCAAGGGTCAAGCTTTTACTCAAAAATCGACTTATGATCTGGCTACCATCAGATGAGATTCCGAGAGGAAGATGTTCCAAAAACAGCTTTCCGAACACGGTATGGCCATTATGAGTTTTTGGTTATGCCATTCTGGTTGACGAACGCACCAGCAGTTTTCATGGACCTTATGAATCGTGTGTGCAAACCTTATCTCGACGATTTCGTCATCGTGTTTATCGATGAAATTATGATCTATTCAAAGAGCAAGGAGGATCACGAGCGGCACTTGCGTCTTATCTTGTAGCTCTTGAGGAAAGAGCAACTATTTGCGAAATTCTCTAAGTGTGAGTTCTGGATTCGAGAGGTACACTTCCTTGGCCATATTGTGAATGAATCGGGGATACACGTGGACCCTTCTAAGATTGACGCTATCAGAAATTGGGCGGCACCGAGGAACCCTTCGGAGGTGTGACAATTTCTTGGACTCGCTGGGTACTATCGCAGATTTATCAAAGACTTCTCAAAGATAGCTCAACCTTTTACCTCGTTGACAAAGAAAGGCGTTGTGTACTCATGGGGAATAAAACAAGAAGATGCTTTCCAGTTGTTGAAACAAAAACTTTGCAGTGCGCCAATCTTGTCCTTACCTGAGGGAACCGAAGATTTTGTGGTATACTGTGACGCTTCTATTAAAGGGTCTCGGTTGCGTGCTGATGCAACGCGAGAAGGTGATAGCTTATGCTTCTCGACAGTTGAAGGTTCACGAGAAGAATTACACGACTCACGACTTAGAGTTGGGGGCCGTGGTGTTTGCGCTCAAAATCTGGAGGCATTACCTGTACGGTACTAAATGCACTATTTACACCAACCACAGGAGCCTTCAGCATATCTTCGACCAAAAAGAGTTGAACATGCGACAGCGTCGCTGCGTGGAACTCCTAAATGACTACGATTGTGCCATCAAGTATCATCCTAGAAAAGCTAACGTTGTAGCTGATGCCCTCAGTCAAAAGGAGGCAAAACCTAAACGCGTATGAGCCTTACAGCTCACTGTTCCCTCAAACCTCCCTGACCAGATCCGCTCTGCTCAAACTAAAGCACTGAAAGAAGAAAACCTTAAAGCAGAGTACTTGTGAGGCATGGAGAAACGACTTGTAGAAAGATCTGATGGTATTCGCTATTTCATGGAATGAATATGGATTCCTTTGTTTGGAAATCTTAGAGAGCTTGTGATGGACAAAGCGCACAAGTCTCGGTACTCTGTTCACCCGGGTTTAGATAAGATGTATCAGGACCTCAAAGTTTTGTACTGGTGGCCGAAGATGAAGGCCCACATCGCGACGTACGTGAGTAAATGCTTGACGTGTGCGAAAGTCAAAGTAGAATATCAGAAACCCTCGGGCCTACTTCAGCAACCAGAGATACCCATGTGGAAATGGGAGCAAATTGCGATGGATTTCGTCACAAGTTTACCAAAAACTCAAAACGGAAACGATACCATCTGGGTGATCGTTGATCGTCTCACGAAGTCGGCACACTTTTTAGCAATCAAGGAAACGGATAAGTTCTCACAACTTGCAGCTGTTTATCTTAAAGAAGCGGTTTCTAGGCACGGGGTGCCAACCTCTATTATTTCTGATCATGACCCGCATTTCATTTCAGATTTGTGGCAGTCAATGCACAAATCGTTCGGCTCACGTCTTGACATGAGTACTGCTTATCACCCGCAGACAGATGGTCAAAGTGAACGAACCATCCAGACACTTGAAGACATGCTGCGAGCATGTGTAATTAACTTTGGAAAAGGTTGGGAGAAACACTTGCCTTTGATAGAGTTTTCTTATAACAATAGCTACCATACCAGCATTCAGGCAACTCCGTTCGAAGCATTGTACGGACGAAAATGCCGTTCTCCTCTCTGTTGGGCTGAGGTGGGTGACAGCCAGATCACAGGTCCAGAACTCTTACTCAAACTTCAGAAAAGATTGTCCATATTAGGAATCGTATGGCGGCAGCGCGTGACCGTCAGAAGAGCTACGCTGACAAGCGTAGGAAGCCTTTGGAGTTCGCTGTAGGCGATCGCGTTATGTTGAAAGTCTCACCCTGGAAGGGTGTCGTACGCTTTGGGAAGCACGGTAAGCTTAATCCACGATTTGTTGGGCCATTCAAAATTCTGGCATGAATTGGTAAAGTGGCCTACAAGCTTGAGTTACCTGCTGAGTTGGGTAACGTTCATGATGTCTTCCATGTTTCGCAACTAAAGAAGTGTTTGTCCGATTAAACACTTGTGGTACCATTCCAGGAACTAAAGATCGACGACAAATTGTAGTTTGTCGAGGAACCCATCGAAATTATGGACCAGGGAGTCAAGGTCCGTAAGCACAGTCGAATCCCGAGCGTGAGAGTCTGTTGGAACTCAAGACGTGGACCGGAGTTCACGTGGGAACGCGAGGATCAGATGAAGCTCAATTATCCTCAACTTTTCCCAACTGACAAATCTAATCCTGATGCAACTAGTGAATTTCGGGACAAAATTCTCTTTCAAGTTGGGGATGATGTGGCACCAGAGGAAAATCCACAGTCATCTTGATTCATCACTTTCACTTCACTCCCTATCTTGATTCATCACTATCACTTCACTCCCTTAGGACTGCTTGTTAAATTTCGGGACAAAATTTCTTTCAAGTTGGGGATGATGTGACAACTCGTGTTTTGAAACCTTCTATCGTGCCTTGATGTAACTTGTATGAACATTACGTGACTTATTGATATAATTTGATTGGATGGAATTTTTAACTGTGTAAATGTAAGTGTTATTGGTTTAATTGGAACATGATCGCACGAACATCGTTGGGCCGCACACCTTACCTTTGATCAGATATCTTTATTTTGTGCACTATTGTTCTCGGCCCAAAAACCTAACCCACCTGCGTGTTAGTCTACGGCCCAAATAAATGAGCCCGGCTCACCCTATGCGCATACACATCCACCTTGAGTGATGTGTTTCCCATAATTTTCAAAACACAAGAAACACACAACAACCCTAATCCCCTCCTCTCCCTCTTCGAACTAGACGGCAGCCCCTTCTCTCGAGTTTCTCCTCAACTCCATCTCGTGTTTGGTTAGTACAATGAATACCCTTGTTTGATTTAACTTCTTCTTGTGTTTGGTGATGTGATGCTATAGTGTGTTGTGTGATATATCATTGTTTACTGTTTGTTAAACAAGATTCGTATGATGGTAGAAGTTGGTTGAGAATGGCATGATAATTAGTTATTGGATTTGATCAAGAAACATGATGATGATTGATAGATTAGGGCTCATGTGCACTAGAAACCAGAAGATCTAACATGATGATAATTGGTATTCTAGGGTAATGATAAGATGATTAATGTTGCTTGATGAATCGATGAAAGATTGAAATTAGATTCAGTGTAGTGATCTTGTTAGCAATGTATTAGCATGATTATGATACTAGGGTTTGATGAACTCGAGTAGTAGAATGATTATGTTAACCGAATTAAATGGAATGTTGATGAACATGGTAACTGCCAATAAAGAATGATTGAAATTGTGGAATGAAACTGATTTAGCATGAATCAAGGAAAGTGTAACTACCTATGCTTGGGTCGCACAAGTTCTAGTCACACAACTTGGCCCCAATCGCACAAGTTTTTGGGCGTATATGTCATTGGGCTGAAACCCAATCGCACAAGACATATGGGCCGAGGGTGGTGTGGATCGCACAACCCAGTTGAGTCGCACAAGGCCATCTGAATCGCACAAGGTCATTCGGGTCGCACAAGACATGTGGGCCTGAATGCCCGGGCCGTACAATTGGGTACTTGATGTTTGGATTGTTATGTAATAATCGTTGTTGAACCTGCATGTTAGATTGTATGATATAGAAAGATTTCATCATGCTATGTGTTGTTGTTGTTAAGTGTTAAAGTGTTTAGTGTTGTTACTTGCTAAATTCGAAGCTCGCTAGTATACAAAACTGATTAGTAATGATAACAATGATTTGGACGTGGTTGGTAGATCAACTGTGAACAAGTAATTTACATTACCGAGCAATCCAAGGTGAGTTCACTGCTCTTTTTCAAGCATGCGTCCCGGGGAGGGACAATCGATAAATATTCCGGGGAGGAATATTGGGTAATGGGTTTGACTGGAATGTTAAACTGGAATGTTGGATAATACACTCACTCCTATCACCTTAAGTCCCATCTTCTACCGAAATGGTTGCCGGGGAGGCAACGGGGTTATTAGTTGATAGTGCTATTAGGTTTGGCACCCTCACACCGTACCGGGGAGGATGGGCGTGAATTAATTACCTTAACCACTCGACCAATGTTTGATAGAGAGTATTGCGGAAGGGCAAATAATCTGGAGCCATCAGCGGTAATCGAGTTATTAACAACATCGATTCTCTGAAATGATTTAAACTCATATCTGGTAACTAAACGTGTTAACAAACTTTGAACTCACCAGCGTTGTCTGATACACCCGTCTGCATGCTTACAGGTCGTTAGACTCATGGTTGGAACTTGCTATCTGGGAGTGACGGGGTGGTCATGGGTCGAGTCTCTTGGATACATGTTCTTTGGTTACGTACACTTCTTTTAAAACAGTTGATTAACAATTTACATTATGCTTCCGCTGACGTTTTGGTTTAAGTTATGAATTGAAACTATGTTATTAAATAAATGGAAATCTTTTATTTAATATATTGTTATAGTTCAATGTGATTAGTGTAACAACCCTCATTAAAAATTACTATTTCTTATGATTTATTATCCAATAGGAAACCCTAATTGAGACCCCTAAGTGATTCTGTATAAACCCTAAAATTTTCAGAACAATCAGAATCAGGATCAGGGCCCCTAAAACTCGGGGGGGTATTCCCTATTGACGATTATCTACATAATTTGCTGTCAAAATCAAATTTTGACATTCCGTCAACTCAGCTAAGCTACTTAGGGACGTGGCTACCCTATGGTAGAGTGTGACCCCTCGCGTCACACGACGCACCCACATGACCCCTCGCGTCACGCGAAGGTCCCAAATTTTCAGTATAAATAGAGGGCATTGGCACTTAGATTTTGGCGTTGGAACGACGTTAAAACTCAATTCGTACACTAAGTTATAGTCTGTTTACTACAAAACACACACACAGCACGAAACGCTGCCGCAAAATAGGGTAATAACTTAATCGCTGCTACGATTTAATGTCCGATCGATTGAAATCAATCCAATGGATGTTTAAGTGCTGCCCAAATTAGGGTTATGCTTTATCATTCATCGTGAATTCAATGGATGTTTAAGTATCGCACTTTGTCATTCGTTGTGAGGGTTTTAATCTCGTGAGTTATCATAAATGCTGTATTAGTTACTAACCTAGTTCGTGTGCATTATTATTTAAATTAGGTTACAAGGCTAATCAGTTGGCTAAGCTCTGTCCACTTAAATGTGCAATGTGAGTCATTCTCTTTTTATCAAATTTGATTTCAAAATCATGTTTGTTTTCAAAGTTATAATTACTGGGATTAAGTCTTTGTAATCTCCAAATTACAGCCGGTATGTGGGGTTTTGTATACAATACTTGATAACCCTCACCATTGGACAACGGGTTAGCCAAGGGGTGATATGACCATAATCACAGACACCATTGGACAACGAGATAGCCAATAGGTGGTCTAATGATAAATACCGTGGGTAGATGGTTGATATGTATAAACATTGTAATCGCTCTTAATACTGTAAATTATAACAACGCGTCGTTTTAGAAAAAAGAATGATTCACCAGTATTTCCCCGCTGACAAAACCTTTTTCAAACATGTTTCAGGTGATCTGTTGTGATTCAGGAAAAGTGTCGCGAAGCACTACAAGCTTAAGGAAGTGGCTCAATATAAATAAAGAAACATGTTTTGTAAAAATAAGGATTTCCCAGTGAAATCACTCTATTGTAAATTTACGGGGTTTATCCCGAATTATGAAATAAAATAATCGGGTATTTTCAGTTTTAAAAGATTCTGCTAAAAATCTTCCGCTGTCAACTCAATTAAATAAATACCACGAGATTTTCTGTCCCGCGACTCCTGAACCGGGTCAAACCGGGCCGGGGGCCGTGACAGAAAAAGGTGGTATCAGAGCCACTGATTTAAGCCAATTAAGTATTTAGAAAATACTTAATTTTATTGATTGCCATTTTTGTGATTACGTGTTTTATTATTTGAATATTTATTTACAGTATGGCTAAGCAAAGACTTTCGGATATCTATCATAAATTTGATACTCCACCGAAAGAAAAAGAAACTTCATCCTCAAAATGCCCAACAAATACTGAGGAAGGAATATTTGTTCGAAAGGCACAATTTGAGGAACCACTTTCTTCTAATAAAAGAAGTTTGATTATTAGGAAAAGTCAGGAGAAAAGAAAGAAACCACAACCAAAAGAAGTAATGATGCCTAAGGAGACACAGAAAATAGGCAATAACCCACCATGGGAAGACGAATTAGATGAAAAATGGGCAGATCTCTATATGTTAGCCACTGTAGAAGTAAATGCAAAATTTTAAATACCCTGACTCAGTTCTAGCACCCATATCACCTACAAGCCAGAAACTTTACCCAATAAATAAATAAGTTTACAATAAACCCTAGTATGTTTTAATTGTCAGTTGTCCTTTGTATTAAATTAGTCACACGGTATGCAATAATACTTGAATGTTTATCTGTAAAATTTTGTTATAAAATTTTAACTTTGCATTTTTGTGCATTTTTGCATATATGCTAAACAGCATGAATGAGTTATCTGAAGCCCTTCAGAATCTCAATCTCTATCCAGTGAATGTGGAAGTTTCCAAAGACTTTATTGGTTACTTACCCGATGTAGAGGAACCTAAGGAATTTCAAGCACCACCTCCGGAAAAACCAAAGCCTAAGAAAAGGAGAAGATTTGTAGGCTGGAGGCGTGTACGCAGGAGGAAACCAGCAACTAGGAAAATTCCTAAAATAGAAAATCCCATTGATAAAGGAAAAGGGATCAAGATTGAGGAAAATACTAGGCAAGTAGAAATGGAAATTGGAGAAAGTTCTCAGCAAGTTGAGGAGTTGCCATTACAGGAAGAATTAGATCGCTTACTAGCAAGCTGGGATATCATTAGACCTATCAACACCAACCTCTACCCTTATCCTGCTGAAACCTAACTTCCAATAAACTTAGAACCAGCCATTCCAGATCCTCTGATCCATACTCAACCTCTAGGAGAAATAGACGAGTGGTGGACTAATGATTGGCAGTTTCAAAACCTCCTTAATAACCCTTATACCTTTTTCCCTCAGTTTGACCCAGAACCTATACCAAACCCACCAATGAGCAATGAAAACTTAGCTGAACTCCGCCATTTTGGCGAGGAACTGGTGAGTGCAGGGAATAGGATTCGGGAGGTAGGAGAACAAATCTCCTGGAATTACGATGAGAGGGAACGTCGCTTTTAAGGTGCCTAGGGATAGGATGGTTGTGAAGCTGTTATTGTATAATAATAATAGTAATAATAAAATAAGTCTGTAAATAACCTACAAATAAAACTTTTGTAAGATAACGGTGTGTACTGATGCATATTATAATATATAAAAATGGCAGTTGAGAAAACAACAATTTTGACTAAACATGTGTTGTGAAATTGTGTGATTAATTGCATATCGTTATTATTGATTTTATGCTAATAAATTATATATATTAATTATCAGATGGAAAACGCTAATAATGAACCAGTTAATGAAGTAAACCAATCTGAGCAAAATCAGGGAGATCAATTTATGACTAGGCAAGATATCGAGAATATCGTTGCTCAAGGAATAGCCAATGCAATTCCAGCAATCCTTGCTGCTGCCCAGAAACCTGCTGAACCTCAACAAATTATTCCTAGTAAACGTACTCAAGAAGATAACTTCAGTAATAGTATAAACGGAGGCGGCAACCATACTAATCACGATAATGATCCACGGCAGGCCCCACTCCCTAAGAAAATGAAAGCTGCAACGCCTGGTTGCACTTACAAAGAATTTCTTGCTTGTAAACCAGCTGAATTTGTAGGCAATGAAGGGGCAACTGTAGCACTGCGTTGGTTGGAGAAAACCGAAGCAGTAATTATGATAAGTAAATGTGCTGAAGAAGACAAGGTTATGTACGCGTCAAATCTTTTCAAAGAATGGGCGTTAGAATGGTGGAATACGGTACTTCAAGCCAAAGGAAGAAATATGGCCTATGCCATGAGTTGGGAAGAATTTAAGCAGCTAATGGAAAGAAAAATCTGTCCTGAATACAAAAAAGAACAAATGGCAAATAAGTTCCTGAACCATCGAATGATGGGTGTAGACTGTCGAGGATATACTTTGACATTCTTTGAATATGCTAGAGTAGTACCAACGCTGGCTTCGCCAGAACCGGTACTTATTTCTCGCTATATTTGGGGATTGATTGGCGAAATCCGGAATATCGTTAAAGCTGCGAGACCTCGCACTATTGACGATGCGGTAGAATTAGCTAACACCCTAACTGACGAGCTGGTACGCACAAGAGATGAAAATAGAAAAAAAGAACTGGCTCGGAAAATTACCCAAGGATTTCGTGTGGGTAATAATAACAACTTCAAGAAAAGAGGAACGGGGCAATCCTCAACTCCGCCGTTCTGCAGGAATTGCAAAAAGAAACATTTTGGAAAATGTAATGTAACCTGCAACTTTTGCAAAGTTGTAGGACATCGTGAAGAAGACTATAGAAAGAAAACAAGGGTCTGCTATAACTGTGGAGAAGCGGGACATTTCAAACCAGAATGCCCTAAATTGGTTAAACCAACAGACAATAAAGCCAAACTTGCCGACGGAGCTACCAAGAAGAATGTTGTAGCATTCCAATTAACTACTCAGGAGGCAGAACTCATTGCAGATGTGATAGCTGGTACATTCCTAGTTCACAACGTTTACGCAAAAGTATTATTTGACTCTGGTGCAAGCCAAAGTTTTATAAATACTACATTCTGCCAAGTTCTTAACTTACCCTTAACCAACCTTAGGCAAATTTTTACAGTCGAAACGGCAGACGGTAATTCTGTTAACATAGATAAGGTTTTGCAAAAAGAGAATATAGAACTTTCAGGTCATAAATTTCACGCAAATCTATTACCAATGAATTTAGCTGGATTCGATGTCGTGTTAGGAATGGATTGGTTAGTAGCCAACCATGCTCGAATCCTTTGTGATAAGAACTCTATAGAGATTCGGGCACCCACCGGAGAAGTAATCATGGTTACAGGAGATAAGCCGCGAAAACCCATGAAGTTCATTTCAGTAATGAAAGTTGCTAGTTATGAACGAAAGCAAGGAATAGTATATATGATTTCAGTAATCATTAGTACTAAGGATAAAGAACTTAAGGAGATTCCAGTAGTCTCAGAATACCCAGATGTATTTCCAGAAGAGTTACCAGGATTACCACCAGATAGAGAAGTAGAATTTAGAATTCATTTAATTCCTGGAACTACACCGATAGCCAAGGCACCTTATCGGTTAGCACCCACAGAATTGTTAGAACTGAAAAAGCAATTAGATGAATTACTAAGTAAAGGTTTTATACAACCTAGTTCATCCCCATGGGGAGCACCAGTGTTGTTTGTGAAAAAGAAAGATGGGTCAATGAGAATGTGTATTGACTATAGAAAATTGAATAAGGTTACAATTAAGAATCGATACCCATTACCTAGAATTGATGATCTTTTCGATCAACTTCAAGGAGCTAGATACTTTTCTAAGATCGACTTACGCTCTGGATATCATCAATTAAAGGTACAAGAAGAAGACATACCTAAAACTGCTTTCAGAACTAGGTATGGACATTACGAGTTTACAGTCATGCCCTTTGGACTAACGAATGAACCTGTGGCATTCATGGACATGATGAATAGAATCTGTAAACCGTATTTGGATAAATTTGTAATTGTCTTCATCGACGATATACTCATTTATTCCAAAAGTCAGGACGAGCACTGTCAGCACTTGCATGCACTCTTAACCTTATTAAGAAGGGAGAAGCTTTATGCCAAATTCTCAAAGTGTGAATTTTGGCTACAGGAAGTGCAATTTTTAGGACACATGGTGAATCACGAAGGTATTCACGTAGATCCTACCAAGATAGAAGTAATCACTAAATGGAAAGTTCCACAGACAGCTATGGAATTTAGAAGTTTTATATGGTTAGTCGGATATTATAGACGGTTTATTAAGGATTTTTCCAAGATAGCTGTACCATTAACTAAGCTAACCTGTAAAGCAGTTAAATTTGAATGGGGACCTAAGCACGAAGAAGCCTTTAGGATTTTAAAGCAAAAGTTAACAAATGCTCCTATTCTAGCCTTACCAGAAGGAACTGAGGATTTTGAAGTATACTGTGATGCTTCATAACTAGGATTTGGATGTGTGTTAATGCAGCGCAAGAAGGTAATTGCGTATGCTTTAAGGCAATTGAAGAAGCACGAAGAAAACTATACGACTCATGATTTAGAGTTAGGAGCCATAATTTTTGCCCTTAAGATTTGGAGACATTATCTGTATGGGAGTAAGTTTACTGTCTATACGGATCATAAAAGCTTAAGATACATCTTTGGGCAAAAAGAATTGAACATGAGGCAAAGGAGATGGATGGAGATTCTAAGTGACTATGACTGTGATATCCAATATCACGAAGGAATGGCAAACGTAGTTGCAGATGCCTTAAGTCGTAAGTATCATGAGAAACAACGACGAGTTCGTGCTCTTAGATTAAATCTACAGTTAGATTTAATGGAACAACTGAAAAATATTCAGGAAACAGCAATCAAGGATGATGCTGAAGGAATGAAAGGAAGAATAAAGGAATTAGAGCAAGGAGCTAATGGAATTTGGAGATTCCATAAGAAACGGATTTGGGTACCTAATCAAGGTGAGTTAAGAAATAAGATTCTAGAGGAAGCTCATAAATATAGGTATACCATGCATCCTGGTAACAATAAGATGTACCAAGATTTAAGGAATAATTTCTGGTGGATAGGGATGGAAAAGGACATAGCTAAATATGTTTCTAAGTTTCTTACTTGTTCACAAGTTAAAGCAGAACACCAGAAACCTTCAGGTCTACTACAACAATTAGAAATGCCTGTATGGAAATGGGAACTCATAAAAATGGACTTTGTTACTAAGTTACCCAAAACCAGAAAAGGTAATGATGCGATTTGGGTAATTGTGGATCGATTAACCAAGTCAGCTCATTTTCTACCCATGAAGGAAACCTTTAGCATGGAAAGGTTATCCAAGTTGTATGTAGACGAAGTATTATCCTTACATGGAGTTCCACTCTCCATTGTATCGGATAGGGATAGTCGTTTCACTTCCCATTTTCTGGACAAGTTTCCAGAAAACAATGGGAACACGACTAAATTTAAGTACGGCCTATCATCCTCAAACAGACGGACAAAGTGAGAGGACGATACAAACCCTAGAAGACATGCTTAGAGCATGTGTAATAGATTTTGGTGGAAATTGGGATGATCACCTACCTTTAATTGAATTCTCGTATAACAATAGTTATCATTCAAGCATAGAAGCTGCCCCATTCGAAGCACTGTATGGACGAAAGTGCAGAACTCCAGTCTGTTGGGCAGAAATAGGAGAAAGTCAATTATCAGGTCCTGAAATTGTACAAGAAACTACCGACAAGATCACTTAGATCAAGGAAAAAACTGAAAACGGCTCGTGATCGTCAAAAGAGTTATGCCGATAATCGACGCATGCCACTAGAGTTCCAAGTTGGAGACAAGGTACTCTTAAAAGTTTCTCCTTAAAAAGGTGTAGTACGGTTCGGTAAGACAGGAAAGCTAAGTCCAAGATACGTGGGACCATTTCCAGTAATCCAACGTATAGGACCAGTTGCTTATCGCTTACAACTACCAGAAGAACTAGCTGGAATACATGACGTGTTTCATGTATCCAATCTCAAGAAATGTCTATTTAACGAGTCCCTGGTAGTACCTCTTCAAGATGTAGAGGTGAATGAAAAGCTAAATTTTGTTGAGAAGCCATTACAAATAGAAGACAAAAAGATCAAGTTTCTCAAGCCCAAGCGACTAGTTATGGTCAAAGTCAGGTGGGATTCAAAGAGAGGACCCGAATACACTTGGGAACTAGAATCGGAAATGAAGCGAAAATATCCTCACTTATTCCAGTAAATCACGAGGATGAAATTCTTTTTAAGGTGGGGAGGATGTAACAACCCTCATTAAAAATTACTATTTCTTATGATTTATTGTCCAATAGGAAACCCTAATTGAGACCCCCAAGTGATTTTGTATAAACCCTAAAATTTTCAGAACAATCGGAATCAGGATCAGGGCCTCTAAAACTCAGGGGGGGTATTCCCTATTGACGATTATCTACATAATTTGCTGTCAAAATCAAATTTTGACATTCCGTCAACTCAGCTAAGCTAGTTAGGGACGTGGCTACCCTATGGTAGAGTGTGACCCCTCTCGTCACGCGACGCACCCACATGACCCCTCGCGTCACGCGAAGGTCCCAAATTTTCAGTATAAATAGAGGGCATTGGCACTTAGATTTTGGCGTTGGAACGACGTTAAAACTCAATTCGTACACTGAGTTATAGTCTGTTTACTACAAAACACACACACACAGCACGAAACGCTGCGGCAAAATAGGGTAATAACTTGATCGCTGCTATGATTCAATGTCTGATCGATTGAAATCAATCCAATGGATGTTTAAGTGCTGCCCAAATTAGGGTTATGCTTTGTCATTCATCGTGAATTCGATGGATGTTTAAGTATCGCACTTTGTCATTTGTTGTGAGGGTTTTAATCTCGTGAGTTATCCTAAATGTTGTATTAGTTACTAACCTAGTTCGTGTGCATTATTATTTAAATTAGGTTACAAGGCTAATCAGTAGGCTAAGCTCTGTCCACTTAAATCTGCAATGTGAGTCATTCTCTTTTTATCAAATTTGATTTCAAAATCATGTTTGTTTTCAAAGTTATAATTACAGGGATTAAGTCTTTGTAATCTCCAAATTACAGCCGGTATGTGGGGTTATGTATACAATACTTGATAACCATCACCATTGGACAACGGGTTAGCCAAGGGGTGATATGACCATAATCACAGACACCATTGGACAACGAGATAGCCAATAGGTGGTCGAGGGATAAATACCGTGGGTAGATGGTTGATATGTATAAACATTGTAATCGCTCTTAATACTGTAAATTATAACAACGCGTCATTTTAATAAAAAGAATGATTCACCAGTATTTCCCCGCTGACAAAACCTTTTTCAAACATGTTTCAGGTGATCTGTTGTGATCCAGGAAAAGTGTCGCGAAGCACTACAAGCTTAAGGAAGTGGCTCAATATAAATAAAGAAACATGTTTTGTAAAAATAAGGATTTCCCAGTGAAATCACTCTATTGTAAATTTACAGGGTTTATCCCGAATTATGAAATAAAATAATCGGGTATTTTCAGTTTTAAAAGATCCTGCTAAAAATCTTCCGCCGTCAACTCAATTAAATAAATACCACGGGATTTTCTGTCCCGCGGCTCCTGAACCGGGTCAAACCGGGCTGGGGACCGTGACAATTAGTGGCTAGATCCTGGTACGTCAAACATCCCGCGGTGTTTCCGCGTGTGGTATTTTGGGGGTGTGACAGTACATTTCATTTAAATCTATCCTGTTGACCCGATCAAAACCTTAAACAAACAATTTGATGCTCATGAATTCTCTTGTCGAAGTTATCAACTTCGTTCATCGTCATTCTTTCACCATCATTCCATCATCTGACATTTTTGTCTTCTTTTCTTTTTCCCTCTCCATCAATGGCAACAATATTCTCCTAGATGTAACAATATTTCGAAGCCTTATGTCTCCGATCTTGTGCATGGACGCTCCACTATCAACAATCCTAAGACTATCAATAGTTCCTCCAGGAACATCCTGCACACTCATTCAGAGATTAGTTTGAGAGGGGGGCCCAAGCCTTCACAGACTTGGGTCGTCTATCATCATCGAGAATTGTGACATCCATTTCCCGATGATTCGGAATTGATGTAGCTCCCCCTGAAACATTTTCCGATTTTGGTTTGCAAATCTGTTTTTGTTTTTCATTTTTAACATCTGATTTAACAGACTGTATTTGGACAACCTCTGGTTTTAAAGCCTTTTCAACTTCTTTTCTTTGTTTCTTTTTCTGTTTCTTTTCTCGTTGTTTAACAAGACGAGGGTCCTGTCTTGGTGAACCAGATCTTTTATGGTAACTATTACCAAGAGGGGCATCAACTTTTGCCTTTCCTTTCGTGAGATATGGACAATTTCTGACAATGTGCCCATACTCACCGCATTCAAAACATGATCTCCGCTCAACAAACCTCAGAGTATCATAACTGTAAGAGCTTGATGATGAACTTCGTGATCTTGAGGTACTTGGTCCTACATCACAACAGTTTGTGTGTTGTGTATAGTTGTTTGGACTGTTTCTTTTCAAAATTTTCTTTTGCACAACAAAATCTGTGTTGGATTTATTTTCAAAAGATTCAATTTTATCAGTCCCCAGAGAGTTCACGAAGTTTATCTTTTGACACTTTTTCTTGTTTTGGCTTTGTTTGCCTTTTCCCTTTCCTTGGTGAGCGTGACTTTGCTTTCGTTGATTGTATTGAGATTGCAATTTTTGATTCCCATATTTCTTTCTAACTTCGGATTTTGGGATAGGAGCACACTTAGTTACTACAACCCTTGTGCTCGACTTTCCCAAAAACTTACTAGTAGAATCTTCGAAAACTTTGTCAATCAAGGATTGATTGACATTCTTGATTGGGAAATCCTTGTCTGAATATATTTTATCAGATCCAATCAACGTGTAAAGCAAATTCACGCTTTCACAATCTTGTGCAGACGTGGACTCAACCAGAACAGTCTTAGCAGGTTTTGTGGGAGGATCACATAGAATATGATTCTCAAGAGGTATGTCCTCTTCTTTGATTACCACATCAGACTGTGCTGAGTCAGTATCATCGGATTCATCATCTGAAGAATCAGCATCCTCAACAATGACTGGAGGATCCTGATTTTGTTCAGCAGTTGATACTTTCGTATCTGCTGACACATCCGAATCTGATGATGCTTCCTTTTTGTAACCAAGTCCCGCTGCGGATTCCTCAACATCTACAGGAACATATGGCTCAAATTGGGGTTTATCCTCCTCATCAAGCATTGCGGTATAATTGTGTCTAACAGGTGGAGGACACTTCTTATAGCCAATGCACGTGACATCATTCTTCTTCTTCTGTATGTCAATGATGTGATCCAACACATATCTAGAGTTTGAGTAACTATCTAACCTAAGCTGGATCGCCTCATTTTCACACTTGACACAGTCCAACTCCTTTTGTGCTTCCTCGAGCCTAATGATGTAATTATTTATTGCAGTTTGTTTTCTTGAAACCATTTTCATTAGCTCGGACTTATCTTTTTTAATGTGTCAATTACATTTTTGAACTCATTTTCATGATTTTTATGAAACATGTTGGCCTCTGTGCACTTTGAAAGATCCACGATCAAACTTTGATTGTGGATAAATGTCACATCATACTTGCTTTGTAAATCGTCATATTTGCTTTGCAAGTCAGACAATTTGCTTTGCAAATCAGACAATTTAGCACTAAATTCAACACAACTATCACACCTATCAGATTTTGGTTCATCGACACATACCTGACTGGATTCACTCTCATATATTGACTCATTTGCCTCAGAATCAACAACCTCCCTTGATGATTCGTAGTCTGATCCATCCTCGCTTGAACTTGAGCCTGTACCATCTTCAACTGAACTTGTAACATCTTTAACTGAGCTACCGCCATGTTCAGAATTGTCATCATTTCATGAGGACTCATCATTGCTGACATCCTTGACAATTTTAGCATAAAACGCAGTTCTTGTTTGACCACTGTACTGTCGGACCACAATCGACAGTAGATTCACCCCATAGATTGACTTTTGATGGTGGAGGGTTATTTGGCGATGTGGGAGACTGAAGCCAAGATGGCGCTGAACCCTCTTGCGTTGGAATTGGTGAGGACGAGGGTGTGGGAGGCTGAGCCCATGAAGGGACTGGACCTGAACCTTTACTCATATACATATCTGCATTAGGATCCGGTATCCAATGACCATACATATCTGTTGTCATTTTCAGTGTACTTTGATGAGAATGATCATTTGAAGATTGAGATCCTAAAATGATTGACCCCAAAGGTGTGTACTCATGATGAACTAAAAATAATCAACTCAAAAACCAAACTGTGATGCTACTGTGCAAAGACTTGATATCCACGAAAAATGATAACCCACAAAAAAAAAACACCAGATTAAGTCACAAAATATATGGGTCACGAAAAACAATGTCCACTTAAAATTAGATGTCCACTAAATATTAGACGTCCACTAAAAATGATTTTAAAAACTCTGTTAAAGAACAAAAATATATGTTGTAGGTCCACTAATTAAAGTCCACCAAAAGACTAGAATTAAAGTCCACTAATAACATTCAAATTATAAAACCCACTAAAAATGATTGTTTTCTAAAATCCACGAAAGTTTGTTTGTGAATAAATGGGCCTGACAACTAAGTGGACACAAAACAGTTGGGCCTAAATAGATATGTAACTACAATTTTTTATTGGGCCTGTTAATAACTCACGAAGAATTGTTGACAATAATTGTTTTCAGGTCCACGAAAGATATTGTTTCCAGCTCAGACGAAGGACCTGATACTTGAGTAATGATTTTTCGTGAGAATGAAAATGTGCAGAGTTTTTCGTAAAAAGGTTGGTGAGAACTTTCCTTTTTAAACAGGTCCCTGACTTTTGAAAGATGAAAGCAAGTTTTCCAGATATAGTTATCACTTCCGGTGACTTTTTCCGGTGAGCTTGTTCGCCGGAAAAAATGGTGTTTTATGATTTTCACATTAAAACTCCAAACAACTTGTACTTTTGATAATCTCCAACGGTTATAAAAAAGTTTTAAACAAAAACGACACCAAACAACAACGATTTTCGAGTTTTAATTCGTATTTTCAGTAACCAAAAGATGGGTTTTTGGTTTTTGTCCAAGTAAAAGCTCAAAGCTTACTCAAAAAACACAACGGAAACTCGGTTTTCAACAAGAAATCGAGCCTTACGCTCTGATACCACTTGTATTGACAAACTATTCATTAGTTTTGTATTTTGTTCCCGCGACTAAAGCATACTCTGGTATTGACGAACTATTCATTAGTTTTGTATATGCAATATAAGATATGTATGCATAACTGTTTTACGCGTAATCTCTTAAAGTAACTTTTGTTTTCCTTAGTCTTAAGCTTTAATTAATCTATATTTTTGTTTACATTCTTAGAGGAAAGCGGGACAAGTTCACAAAAGAGCCATGACAAGAACAAGAAGCCAGATGATGAGTGAGTGGTCAGAGAAGTAAAAATGTCCAGATATGAAAGGTTGAAGCTAGCTAAGATTGTTGGCGGAGCATAACAAGTTCATACGATGGAGACTGAAGAGTTGCTTGAGTGATGTTCACAAAGTTATTGGGTTTTGTTAATTTGTCAAGTTTTATTATCCATCCATTAATGTCATGTTAAATATGATAAATAACCTGATTAAGCTTATGGGGGCGTTCAATTCTAAGTGATACATACTTATCCGGATTTGAAAGCTACTAGTGTTAGCCATTTAAGCTAACTAGGTTGATCTGTTTATCTATACTATATTACTAGTAGAAAACCCGCGCGATGCGGCGGGGCCGAAAATTACAACGCGATACTCGTTATTTGTTTGTTTATCAATCCTTTAGTGGGTGCATCCGTGCATTGTGGCAGGCAAACCAATTTCTAATATAATTTAAATAGAAATAAAAAACCCAATGGTACCTACAACTAAAACATTAAAAGTGGTACTTAGAAGTAAAATATTTTACGTGGTTGACGAAAACAAAATATCAATATGAGAATTCACGTTACTAGCTCTTTTAACCAAAATTGTCAAAACACTTGGATGATAAGGATTCAAATTGAGGTATATTGCCAATTATAGATTTGTAGGTAAAAAGAATCGAAACCGGCGTATTTAAAGTAGACGCAACATATGGCTAAATCTTAGTTCTAATGTTCAACCCAAACCCGTTACATTAATTCTTGAAAACGGAATGCGACTACGTAATACAACGAACCACACTGAGTCGTGCATGTCAGGAGAACAATTTTTGTAGTCTTTGGGCACTTGCCCACTTGCCCACTTGCATAGTGATGTCTACGTATTGGCATGTATACATCTGCACCAGCAACCGGTTCTCTCTCAATTTCGCCTGTCTTCCTTAACGTAAAAAACGGGCTTTCCACACAGCTCACGTCTTGCCTATAGCTTAGTTATAGACTCTGCAACTGGTATCGTATCAAGCACTCCAAAGCTCCTTCTGCAAACCACACATATAATATTCAATCCATAGTCACATAATTCGCGGTACGCTCCGGTACGGGAACATAGAACAGGATCACAATTCGCTAGGTCCGTAAAATTCGGTACGAGATGGGGTAGGCTCATTTCAGGTCGCTCTGGTACGATGTACCATACAATGTGGTACGATGTACAACATAAAGAAGCACAAAAACTCTTTAACATACTCAATGTAAAACTAACCAAGCGATATGTACAGTAAATAAACTCAAAAAAGAAGAAAATTAACAAATTAGAAAATATTAAGGGTCAAATTTGGACAAAACTTTAACATTAAGGTTAAAACGTTATTTGGTTAAAAAAATAAAGTAAATAATATGATGTTTATTGGTAAACCCTAAAAAAGAACTGCCGTCACTTTATTTTCTTCCCAACATCTCCTTCTCCATCTTCTCCACACAGGTTTCTTCCTCCATCTCTATCTCGCAGGTTCATCTCCATCTCCCTTTTTTAATGCAGAACTTCATATTCATCTTCATCCCTATTACTTTTCTCTTTGTCGCTGTTACAATTGAATGATAAATCGGAACGTCAATTTTTTGCTTGGAAACGCGATCCGGAGCAATCCTGGATCGCGATCGTACCGCGAATTGGTACGGACGATCCAGAACGAAAATCGTGGCCTAATAAGCGAATTATGTGACTATGATTCAATCATCAAATAACAATGTGTTATCTGGTTGCGACGAAACTTTTACATAAAAATTCAAAGGTTTGGCACGGTCACATGTAAATGGGTCTATTTGAACAGCGGATTTATTTTCATGCCATCGCTAAATTATATAATAATTTCTGTTGTTTTAGCTTGTTTACTGATGTTTGGTATGCTCAAATGTTACCTGGTTTTTGCACCTTTGACGGCTTACGATAAACCCAACCCTGTCTAGGATGTCCTAAACCAAAAAAAAAATACATGTTTTGTAATCATATGCCTTTGTTTTTAGCTTCAGTATCGAACTCGATTTTTCTTGATTCATCTGTCATCATTGGAAGAAACTCCCGGATCCCGTGAAGTTGTTGACTTTTGTAATCATAATTAATAAACTAATTATATATTTAAAATCCTAGAAATGAGGAAGAGAAGTAGTCCAAGGTCAAAGCGTTTGGACCAGTATTAAAAAGGACATGCCTGACCCGTAACAATTTTGACTTGTTACCAACCAGCCTGACCCACACATATTTGACCTGTCACCCAGCCACCCATTATGCCAAATAAGAGGAAATTTCACTTTTTAATCAGTTAATGATTAATCCCTTTTAAAATATGTAAAAAAATCAAAAGGGTATTCACCATCTTTGTAATCTATATCAGTGAAACAAAAAGGGAAGAAAATTTACCATCAGAAAGGGAAGAAAATTTACCATCAGAGAGGAGAGGTATCTGTAGACAAGGGAGTTTGCAATATGTTACAACTCGTTTATGGAAGGAACATATAAATCAGAATAAGACACTCACGCATATTATTCTTAATAATCGTTATATAAAAGGCATATTCTATGATAACTATGGTAAAGAATTAAAAAAAAACGATATAACAGACCACACTGGAATTAATGCCCCAATTTAAATAATAAGATTAGAAGGTTGTATGCATAAAAATATACTTTGAAGAACTTTCAACCTGTCCCCTTTCAGCTAGATATCTTGATTTGACCCATTTGGGATCAAATACAACCCAAATTGACCAATTCATAAGTGTATATATACATACCAAAAACAGAACAAAAAGAAAATATCAACATTGAAACTTCATTAATCTACCTGGAGCCGTTGTCACCAAGACCATGCAACCAAACAACCGCTGCTAGGTGCTTCCCTTTTGGCCTCACAACATAAGTCCTTCCGAGACAGCATCACTGCACTTTCTGAGGTTGCATGTATTCACTATGTTATCATCCTATAATCGTTAAAGAAATGAATTAATTTAACAATATTTAATGTGAATGAACGATTTAAGAAGTTTTATGCATATAAAAAAACTTACATGTCATCAAAGTTTCATAGCCACTGAACAAAATATCACGACTGGTAATGGAAAATGCCCAATGAACAAAAGAATTTACCATATAAGATGTTTCTGTTTATTACTTGATCCATATTCAAGATGCACCAGCTTGAAAATCATCCATCGATCTCATCAAAGGATGATTTCGGTTAAATTTCTTAGCTAATGTCAGCATTGAATTAGGAACAACATTACCCGTAGGCCGTACCAGCTCAAAAATCATCCATCAATCTCATCAAAATATACCTACAAACAATCCGTCTAAAAGGTTAAATATAAGGAGTTGTAGTTTAATTTTCACTGAAGATAAACAATATTTCCAGTTTAGAAAAACCTTAAACTTACAAAACTAAATTCAAATCCATGAATGTGATTATAGATTTATAAACAGATGGCCTCAATTTAGTAAGTCATGTGCGGAGCAATTACCTCATAGGCTCGTATCTGATGTGGGAAGCTGAAATAAGCTAATCAATGAATGTTAGCATATTCAAATCAGATGGCCTCAATATATCATTTTCCTTAAACATATACAATCCAAATCAAACAAAAAACATCACACTACAACACTTCAAATCAACTTATCAAACAAAGCTTTAAGACCAAGAAATTACATGCCTCTCTTTTAGCTTCTGAGCTTCAACTGTATGATTACAGCTACCAGTACTATCTTAAGCTTCCTTCTTCATATTGGCATCTTTCACAGACAAAAATTGTTACTCCACCACCGCTGTCCCATATGAAGATCCTAATCGGTTCATCATCACTGAAATTATAATTTAAACAAAACTCTCTAAATCAGACACAACTTAAAACAAAATTGAGACTAAATTTCTCATTTTCAACAACAATACCATGAATATTGCACGAAACTATATAGGTCAGACCATAATTTCTTACAATCAAACCCTAGGAATCGAAAGTCTTGGTTTCTCTTCAAATCAAAACAACAAAACACTAAATTTCAATACAAATTTCACTGGAAATTGATTAAAAGCACCAAAATCATTTAATGGGGAGGATTTGATTGACATTTAATCAGAGACCATGAACTGATGTTGTAACAATGGAAACAAATCTACCTTAATCGAAGGGGAGCATGGTGACATCTCGCACACATTACCTGTCGGTCTCTAATGAAGATAGCCCTAATTGCTACGTTGTGGGTCCTGGCTTCGAATAACTCATGAGAAACAACTAATTTTGACGGTGAAGATGATAATCAAAGGAAAGATGCAAGAGATCATAAGTGGTGGTGGAATCCATGGAGTATAGTGGAGAGGAGGCGGATTTGTGGAGAAACCGGTAGATTTTTGGGGAATCTGGTAGATTATTCAGGATCTGAAAATACCTAGGATTGTTTGAAATTTGAAATCACGCCCAAAATATTTTAGGCGGTGTTTGAAATTTGTAATTGAAAGTTGTGCTTTAAAGCATTGTACATAATGGGTTAAAACTTGTACCTTTTAAAAAGCCTAGTTTTTGTATCGCATTAATCATTTATACACTAAGGCATTTCTAATTTGTACCTTGTAATCCGTGCGTCGATATTGAACAAGACAATTACCGAAACGTCGACAAAAATGTGTAGGTCGTCATGCTATCTTTGGATTTTTTTTAACAGTATAGTTTATAAGATATGTCAAAAATACGTAAAAAATTATAAGTTTGTTGTGGATTGGTGAATTGTAACTAATTATCTATAATTTTGTTAAAACATCAGGGATTTAAGTGTAACAAATTTAGGGGCTAAAAAATAAATAGTGTTTAAAAGACCAAACTACCCTCATTTTAGGGGTCTTTCTATAAATAAGGGGGGGGGGGGAGTTCTTATTTTTTGTGTATCTTAAAATGCCCCTCACTCATGCATTATAATATAGTATAGTATAGATAATGCATGAGGGAGGGGTATTTTAAGATACCCAAAAAATAAGAACTTTTTCCCCCTTTATTTATAGTAGACCCCTAAAATGAGGGTAATTTAGTCTTTTAAACACTATTTATTTTTTAGCCCCTAAACTCATTACCATTAAATCCCTGAGTTTTAACAAAATTATAAATAATTAGTTACATTTTTCCCCCTCCACAACAAACTTATAATTCTTTTACCTATTATTTTCATAAACTATGATGTATTAAAAACATTGAAGGTACCATGACGACCTTCTATTTTTTTTCGACGTTTCGATATTTGTCTTGGTCAGTATTGACGTATGGATTAAAATGTACAGATTGATGATGCCTTAGTGTACAAGTGATTAAAGCCCAACGTACTTTTAGTCGTTGTCAGAAGTAAAATATAGATTAAAAGGGTAAAAGAATTATAAATTTAAAACTAAAACCATTGTTGAATAATTGATTAAAAATTCCCTTTACATTTTAGTCAAATTTTAACAGAACTTCCTACTTTGCAGTACTAAAGTTTATCCTCTAATCTATATCTATACTATTTTATAAATCGTATTGGAAGGTTAAAATGGCCTTTTCCACAAATCTATTAAAATTGAACGATTTACGATATCTACGCGTATTCGAGGGAGATTCAAAATTCAAAACTAATTGAACGATTTACGATATCTACGCGTATTCGAGGGAGATTCAAAATTCAAAATTAAGATCCACAATAACCTCAATATCCATTCATGTATCCGAGTGAGATTCAAAATTTAAAATCCAGATCTACAAATCTCATTATCTCTCAACAAACCTTTTTTGTTTTTTGTTTTTTTTTTTCACTCAGAGACCCAATCCCAAATCCGTTCGGTAAAGACAAAGGGAAATCAGAGGTGATGAAGGTCTCAACATTAGGGTTAGGGTTCCGCCATATCAACGACGGTTTGAGATGTCGCCTTACGAAGGGTAATGGTTGTGAGCTCCTGAAATAATCAACATCTACATGTCTCAGATCTGGTCAGATCATCAATCTCTAAGACCAGTCCGACGATTAGGTATGTTTCACTTGCTCCGGTTGTTTTCCGTTCGTTATGATTCTGGTGATCTGGAACATTGTCTTTGGTCTATTAATGTTTGTATATAGATATATTTTTGTACATTAGAACGAGGATATAATGTTGTGAGAAGCTACTAATATGTACACCAACAGGTGATATGTCACAAGGTAAAACTCCTGTACTTTTTACTCATCTTTCATTGATTTTTTTTCCAATTAGTTAGTTAGTTTAGTTCTGATAGTTGAAATTCAAAACTTGCAGTGGGCAGAAGTTCTATTTGTAGATGCTTTTTCATCATTTTTGAGGATGCTGGGTTAAATGCTGATAAGGTATGATTGTGTTTATAACAATTTACCTAACAGCTTCATTCTTACTCTCCTTTTAAATAACTCCGGTAAGGAAGAAAATACAGAAAAGGAATTGAAGAACTGTCTTTTAAAAATAACACAGACTGAGAACCGAGTTTTATAAACTCAAGAAATGATAAATGAAGCGTATGTAACCGGTTTATTGTTGAAACTACACACTATACATGCACCAAAAAGTCATGTCAAGACACTTGAACCTGAACACAAGTGAATTTCGCGGGTTAACACGAAAATGACCCGTTCAATCAGAATATTTTATTTTATTTACTGAATATTAACGTTGTTAAGTCATATATCAAGTCATTTTACTCATAACTTTGTGATTTGAAATGCAGATTTTTATCGAATTATGAGGGCCTGAACCCTGTCCTGAGCCCCTGTTGAGGCATAATGGCTTTTTACAGACAACTACATAAACATCCAGTGGAATACTACACATACATGAACATCGTATCGCTGTGGAAGGTTAAAATGGCCTTTTCCACAAAACATGTTAAGAGTTGTATGAAGAAAACAACTAAAACGAAACATGTTAAACGGGTCGGATTTTGTCCAAGTGTACATTGTTTTCCATATGTTAAAGAGAATCCGTATTAGTGCATGAAAGATTTTTGATTTTGTTAACAGGCTTGTGAAGAAGGAATTAGCTGCAAAATAAAGTCATAATTCTTTATTTGGAGACCCATCCCTCAATACCGTAAAAACCTTGAGGTATTGGCCATTGGGTATTCAAACCATAAGAAATATGAGACCAAGAAACAAAGACATGTTGCAGTCTTTGATGGTCCAAAATTTCCACTTTGGTGTCATGTATTCTTTGATTAAGTATTGGGTAGCGTCTAGCGATAACAACGGGTATGTACAGATTCATAAAATATATAAAGCTTTAAGAGTAAATGTTTGGAGGTCAAACATGTTTTTTCTTTTTCCATTTATTTCATTATAAATCCCTACCATCATTTTGCTAACACCTACTTTTAACAAAATTAGGTTGGTGTGAAATATGATTACAAAAAAGTGTATTATTTTTAGAACCTAATGTATTTTTATAACTAAACGATATAGCAGAAGTTCCATTCTTTCTATTTGTGCTATTCATGCAATCTGTTAGAGATGAAACATAA
The DNA here is from genome assembly GCA_030545235.1 of Helianthus tuberosus. Taxonomy (NCBI): domain Eukaryota; kingdom Viridiplantae; phylum Streptophyta; class Magnoliopsida; order Asterales; family Asteraceae; genus Helianthus; species Helianthus tuberosus. Next base: position 58,587 of record JARYGA010031472.1, read on the forward strand.
ATTGCATCGTCCCACTAATGCTCTTACCTTTTTATTCAACCGGATAATCATGGTATCATAAGATCGAGAACTAAACAAATCTTCATAGTAAGTACCCCAAAAAAAGAAAAAGAAACAAAAACTCTTAAACTTAAAAAGTCCCTTATTTTATTTCTCGAATGTTCATTTACGGATGGCCAATACAAAGATCAAATATCATGTGGAAACAATGCAACGGATATGAAATGAATTATACAAAAACAGTATTATCCATACGACTTCACTACCAGAAACGAGTGCCGTAATGCAAAGTGTCGCTCCCGCCGCATCGCGCGGGCACCCTACTAGTTTTGGTTAATTCGGTTTTTGGTTTTCAGTTTATTCAGTTTTTGGTTTATTTCGGTTAATAATTGACAGGTGCGCGCGCGATACGAGAGTAACCGATTTTCAGTTTATTTTGGTTAATGATTTAGAAATAGTGCACCGACAACCGATTTTGATTAATAATTGACAGGTGCGCGCATGATACGACGGCAAACAAAGACATTGTCACAGTGTGCATTGTTCGGTTTGTTAGATTATTATCTTAAACCGAAATCAAGGCCATTGATTAGTCTATTTGTTTAACCAATCCGTTTTCAGTTAATCGGTTTGTTTATTCAGTTAGATTGACAGTTTTTGGTTTGACTCATTTCATTTCGATTAATAGCCAAAACAAAACTTGGGCTAAAACTTTTTATTACAAAATACATGAAATTTAGGTATAAATACAAGAAATATATGAACCAAAGGTATAAAAGGTAGAAAAATGTGAAAATATGAATGGTCCAATTCAATTAATTTTGGCTAAATGAGAGTACAAAAAATTGTAGGTCCCGACACGGATCGTCAGACTTAGATGATTTCTTGTTTCGGGTGCCGTAACCAGTGCGGAATCCTCGTTGCGACACAAACCGAGCGAGAGAGTAAAACACAAAACAAATATTCAACGATTAACAGTTGTGTATTAACTTTGGACAAAGTTTCGGTACAAGATTCGACAAATACAAAGCACGCCAGAACTCTCTCTCTACACTCTCTCTCTCTAAGCTCCTACCGGTGTGCTGCTTTTTCTGTTCTGTGATACAAGTCTATTTATAGTCAAAACAGAAAACCCTACGAAACATTTGCTGGGCCTGTAATAAAGCCCAAAGTCCACGAAGAATAGAGTCTTTGTCTATTTGATTCTTCGCCAGTGACCATTCTTCGTCGACATGATCCACGGACGAACACTAAGTCTTCGTTGAGTAGAGTCTTCGTGGAAGGATGTATATGGACGAACACTTGTGACTCTTCGTTGAACATTGACTCTTCGTCATGCTTGATGGTTCGTCCAAGTTGAGTCTTCGTCCCACATGCTAGGAGTCTTCGTCCAATAGCCAAGACTCTTCGTGACATGGACTGTTTCTTCGTTGAAATGTCAGGCCCAAATACAACATCCTAGGCCGACTAACATTGGCATCTTGGTTTCTCAATCTGCTAAATGCATGAAGTCCTTTCGTGACTTTCATGCAAAGTACACTTCAAAGTCCAAATTAGATGAAAGTGACATCATCATATGACATCATCATGATGATGTCATGATGGTGTCATCTCGTGGCTTTCGTACTTCGCATGTCAATCTCTCGGGCGCACGACGGAGGAATGTCGCGACGTCGGGCTTGAGCCGAACCTAACCGAGTCGAACCAAACCGAGTCGCGTCCACATAATATGCATCAAAAAAAATCAATAACCATTTTTGGTTAATTCAGGTTTCGGTTAATCAGTTTTCAGGTAATTTAGGTTTTGGCTGAGTTCGGTTGGTTTCGGTTAATGATTCGGTTATCACTAATAATCACATAACACATCAATTTTTTAATTAAAAAAGCTGTAGCAGTACTATACTCAAATTAAAGAGAACAAAATATTCGGTTATATTGAGTAATTTAAAAAAAAATATTAACGTACCAAAAAGTAATGAGCGTTTAAAAATCATGGAGGGGTTAATTTTTTATAAGAGGATAAAATGTAACTACTAACTAATTATCTATAATTTTGTTAAAGATGATGGATTAAAGTGTAATCTAGATGAGAGGATTAAATTGACGATATTTAATCACTTGTCATTCTATAACTATTAAACATTTTGGGATTATAACTAAGTACGTTGGGCTTTAATCACTTGTACACTAAGTCATCATCTACTTGTACCTTTTAAGCCACACGTTAATACTAGCTAAGACAACTATCAAAATGTCGACAAAAATAAGTAGATACTCAATGTACTTTTAGATTTTTTTTTTTTAAATTATAATTTATAAGATAGTATAGATACTAAATAGATTACGGTTAACATCATTGGTAACAAGAAACGTTAATTTTGGTAAGGTGCCAAAACTAACAAATATGGATAAGTAGGTAAATCCCTTTGCTAAGTTAATCAATAAGTTAAACAATTGGGTGTCCTCCTCCTATTCGGCTTGGCCCAATATGGACCGAAGCATAGTTATTACTTTCACTCACAGCGAGCGCTATATCGAATTGCGTAGCGTAGCACTTATGTGTCACTATTTGATTTTGGCGCCTCCTTAGCGGGCAAATAACGAGATTTTAGATTTTTTGTTAAACATACATATAATACAGCGTATAAAACGGCTTATTTGGATAGAATATACATATAGTAAGATATTTCTAAAATTTTCTCCTTGTGTGTCGTTAAACATAATATCTTGCTAGGTAGCTTATCGCTATTGTCCGCTATTCGCTATCAATAACTATGGACCGAAGCCTCATCTGGACATACAAATATACATCAAAGCCTTATATATGACAAACATGTGTGTACCATAAGCTGGCATACACATACGACTAAAGATTGTGGCAAAAAACAAGAAAAAGGTAAACACAATTGGCATAAATGAGAAACTACAACAAAGAAAACGTGACACCTGATTATTGAAGATAGTATTTTTCTTATCATAATATACATTGAAACAATAAGCAAACAACAATGTAACAAAACACAATGTGAATTTTACACATTGTGATGAAAAACTGCTAACAATGAATATCAGTGATGATCAAAGGGCTTCAATATCAATTATT